>JAJONQ010121181.1:0-18598 GCA_036250385.1 Solanum microdontum
CAAAATTCAAAGGTGGAAAGTGATGAATTACACACTACTGATGAAGTGTATCAAGATGTGTCAATGGAAAGTAACATGATAGATGTTTCTATTGAGGACATGCCGATCCAATTACATAGAGATGATGTTGATTCAATTACCTTGGATTCAAGTGCATATGAATTGAAGGTTCAAACAGAACATGAAGTTGGTTACAATACCGAAGATTCTGACCTAGAGGACGACACTATAATTGAGTACATAAGTGATCTTGATAAAACTGAAGGCACTACAAATATTGATAAAGATGAAGATGGTGACACAGATAATGAAGATGACATTGATTTTTTGATGTAACTTCATAACTGTAGGGGCTTACCTTTCATTGACTACGACTAGTGCGCCTCTCCTTCTTCTTCCAGGTATGTATTCTATTATTCTTGTTCCTCATCATCTCCTTCTTCTTCTTCCTCGCTAGAGTCTGGCTAAAAAAGTAATTTCAAACTTTTGCTCGCACTCGTTTGACTGTTTCCTCTGTTTCATTAGACTTCTATTGGAGTTTTCTCTATTTTTTAAATTTTGGGTGTGGTCTGGATTGTTTGCTTTCATTAAGTGTTTTCTTATTTAATACATTAACTTAATTTGGATTGTATTGGATTGTCCTATGGAGGATGTTCCTCTATCTACATAAATCAAGTCACATTTGTGATCTCTAAGAATACCACCAGCCCCAAACTTTCCTGGGTTCTCCAAAGCGCTCCCATGAGTATTTAATTTAACAATTGATGGAAAAGGTTTAAACCAGTTAACTTGAATGACTCTCATGTCATGTTTACAACTTTCAATTAGAGAAATCAGATCATTCCTGGACTTCAGGATCAACATTACAATTTGTGGGCTTTTGAGAATTTATTTCTGAATTCATACCTGCCTGCAAGTGTTGTGAATTTTGCTGCTTAGCATCCTTATGACTCTGAGGTGATCTAGGACTGTAAACATTATTACTATTGGCATCTCTAGAACTGGATATTGGCACGGTGGAATGACTTGATTCTTTGAGCATAGCTAGATTAAAGTGTGCTATTTCCTCTCCAGTTGTTGGAGTCACTCGAATTGCACCAGAAATAACCTAAGAAATAATTTCTTGAATCCAACAACAGTGTTCATTTGGAATCGCTCCCCAGCTCTTCTTATTATTACTCGATTTCTCATCAACATCAAAAACCTTTCGTATTGATGGAAATTTATTTTTGAAGTTGGTCTCCAAATCTTGAAGTTCTCCTCACAGTTATGTGAGTTGTTGGATCTGGTACAGCCAGCATATTTGATGAAGCTGTTCAGTCTTCAAAGCAGTATCTTGATGTGGCATTTGCACCATCGAAGGGTATTGAGTAAACTTCCCACTTGCTCTTTTGACATTTAGAAATAGCATAAGGCACACACATGTGCATCAGGGATGACACTTGCATTTGTCATTCATTTAAATACCTTTTTTTCCTTACAAACTGTTCTGCAGTAAAAAATTGACTGATGTTATGTTTTTGCCTGACTGACTGAAAATTTCATTCTATTTGCATTTTCAGCAACTGGCAAGGTTTTAGCTTTAGAGCTTCCGAAGAATGGGAATGACAAGTGCACTGTTCTCTATCCTGCTTCAGCAAAAGCCAGCACTGACATCAGTGTGTGCATATTGCTCCATCTCTTTATGTTTCTGTCTCGCCTAATTCTCCCATCAACCTGATTTCATACAGAAATCTCTTTTTCCATGCATTCTCGTTCTGATTTTTCTGGTTCTGTAGGGATCCATAGTTTCTGCAGAGGTGCCTTTTTCTATTGTAAACCATTATTCAAGAAAAAAATTAAAAAGGAAGAACAAAAGAAACATATTAACCCCAAAAATCACAGCCCATTCCCTTTCCTCATGGCCATAATCTATACAAGAGTCTCATTCATCCGATATTTTGCAACTGTCTCAGCTTGATAGTTTATGTTTAGTATGCAAATTTTCCTCGGAATACAGAAGTACTTTGAGTAGTTTTAAACTGACATATGGCTCCTTTATTTCAGAGGAAGGACTTTCTCGGCGGGGATTCGAGGTTACTCGGCTGAACACATATACAACGGTATGATATTTCTCCATTGCCCAATTGGAGAAGAAAATTCATTTTTACTCACATGAGACCAGTGTGCTTGCAAATTTGGTAACACGCACTTGCCTTGAAAAAGAGGGCCACTTGTCATCTTTTCCTGACATATGGTCAAAGTTCAGATAGAGCACCACATCTTGGATCCTTCTCTTGAGATGGAACTAATTAGATTTCATTCTACTGCGTATAAGCTTTCCATTTCTTGCAGGCACCAGTCAATCATGTTGATCAATATCTTCTTGAACTAGCACTCTCTGCTCCCGTTGTTGCTATAGCATCTCCTTCTGCCCTCAGGTACAATGTTCCAAAATATTCATTTTTATAGCAAAAGTAGACAGATGACACGTTGATATCTATTATTGGCATAAGCAAGTGCACTAATTCTATAGCGGATAACTGTAATTCCACCAACATGCTAGAAAATATTAGACAGATGTTTCCGGACATAGCTCATTGAGCCAGGGAACAGGGTATGGTTCATTTAGAGGCTTTATTCTCTTTTTCCTTTCTCATTCCTTTTTCCTTCTGCTGGGTTATTTGACAGGGTATGGGCTAATCTTACTGCATCGAGACAGTGGGACAATGCTGTTGCATGTATTGGGGAGACAACAACTTCTGCAGCTAAAAAACTTGGGTTCAGAAATATATACTATCCAACAAGTCCTGGTCTTGAAGGGTAACTTGTTGATCTAAGTCTCTTATTCTGTTTTTTTGATTGACTTTTCTTCCTTTCTGGTTGTCCCTAATATTATAAGTTACTTTGACTCTGTTCTGCAAGAAGAAGAGTGCTACTTCCAATACATAAACTGCTATTTTAGCATCTATGTTTGCCTCATGTAGTTGGTATGATCGCTTTTGCTGTGAAGTAACTATTCACTGTCATATGGAAGGAGTTGGTTGTGAGAAGAGTAAAAAGCATCAAATGGGAAACTATACTTCATTCTGGTCCTTGTCTTTATATTTTCTTTCTTCAGAAGTCATATATAGGGAATAGGTATCATATATTCTTTGTTTGTCCCTTCTAACCTATGTAGTTTTCTATCTAAATTATACAATAAACCAGTGAGAATCATCCCAGATACCATTCATAAGACTTAGCTCTCTGCTGTATAGGGTTATCTCTTAGAAATTTTAACCTTCCTGTAACCATTCACAATATTATTTGTTCAACCTTTTCAATATTATGGAGCTCAATGTTAAATGAGACACTTCTTTCAAAAGCTCACCTTCAAAACTCTACAGAAGTTCTAAGACACCCATCCTTTTCTATTCTTACCTATTTACCACATTTTTCTTGTGTCTTAATAGTGGCTCATAATTTTCCATAGTACTTTATTGAATTGGTAATTACTACTTCTGATGCTTCGATTTTATCATTACATGTTTGTTTTTTTCCTTCGGTTATTGTACTGTTTGTTATTGCTACCGATATGGTTACTTCACTATGGCATTTCCTTTCCTCATTGGTTTTGATATGCTTTATTTGAGTAAAGGGTCTATTGGGAGCAGTCTCTCTACCTTCACAAGGTAGTGGTAAGGCTGCGTGCACACCACTCTCCCAGACCCCACTTGTGGGAATACACTCGGTATGCTGTTGGTAATTACTACTACTACTGCTACTATTTTTTAAGGTAATATTTTAGTAAGTAGCTTTTAGTGAAGGATAACATTGTATTAAGTAACTTTACAAGAGACTATTATTCTCCTTGCTTGACTCTCTTTGAGAATATTGTGCATATTAGATAGAATCAATTACATAGATATTATTTATTTGTAGTTATGTCTTTCCTAATTTTGACTAGATGTCTGTATAAACACTCAATTGCTCAGGAGAATGATCAAGCAATACATTCTCAATTCTTTTTCCATGTATCTCTTTATCACATTCTTGTCTGATAAAGGGCAAGGCGCTGCTGCTATCTATCCTCTTTTTGTTATGCCCCTTGTCTTGGCAATTGAAACTCCCATCTGAAGGTTATATGCTGAGTAAATTGGGTGATGTTGTAACTTGGCAAGTACAAGTTTAATTTGAATATTTGTGTTTCATCCTTCTACAACTATATCAAATAAAAATCAGACTAAATTTAAGTCAAATGTTAGTACTATAAGTTATTCCATTAAGAAAGCTTAAGCATTTAGGAGCTAGGGTTGAGTGGCTTGGTGAATGATCATGCAGAATGTGGTGGATAATCTTTCTTGTCAAGCACCAAATTTTAAGTGTCAAGTTCTTGGCTTTTTCCTAACTACTAATATGAGTACTTGTGATAGAACCCGATTCTCAATTGGGGCAAAGACCATATGCTGATATGCTCATTGACCCATGGGAGTATTACCTCTCCTGCTGACTCTTTTAGGGATGTAGTGAGATATCTAGGAGGCAGGGACTATATATTGGTTTCCACTTTCCGTTATGTATTTGTCAGTTACGCTTAAATTTGATCTACTTGATGCTATGAGGTCACATGATGCAGGTGGGTAAGCAGCGTTCTAGAAGCATTAGAAGTTAACGAGCAAGTCCAAAAGGTTTGGTGCAATTTTTGTGTTGTTTTAGTGAGAATATGGTGCTGCTTTTTTGGTGCAATTTTGGAGTCTATTTTTGGAGCTTTTCTCGTGCAGTTTTGGAGCTGTTTTGTTGTTGTTACGGTGATTTTTTATTGTTGTTTTTGGTGCAGTTCTAGTGCTTTCTGGTGGTGGTGTTGATGCAAGTTTAATGCTGATTTAGAGGCTATTGTGATGCTGTTGTTTTGGTGTAATTCAAATGTTGTTTTGATACTTTTCTGGTGTAATTTCGATCTTTTGCTGCTGTGTTGGTGCAACCATAGTGTTGTATTAGTGTGAATTTCGTCCAGCTATTTTGGTTCATTGTCAATACTATTTAGGTGCAATTCTAATGTTATTTTGATGAACTTTTGGAGCTATTTTGATGCATTGTTGGTGCTCTGCTGCAGTTTTGGTAAAGGTTTACTAAAATTCTAGTGTTGTTCGTTCTAGTACAAATCTGATATCAGCTTGTCATGTCTCGAGAATGGTGTAGTCACTACAATAATTGACGATTTCTTCTATGTTAGAGGTTATAGAAGACCTGGAAAACATATTTGCTCAAGTAGTAGAGGCTTTTCATTCATATTATTTTTTGTTAATATTATTTACCCAGAAAATATTTTTGTTCCTTATTTATTAGAGCTGTTAATCTATTTTAAATATTCATTATGAGATGTCTTTAATAACATGCATCTCTTTTGTCAAGTGGCTGACATTGATTTTATTATTGTCAAAAAATTGTTATACATGTCTGCAATGAACACAAACAATGTCAGTTTATGTGTGTCATGAATATACACTATCTTACTAGTATTACTTTTATTCATGGGTTGATGTTTCAACTTGGAACTTCAAGGGAATTTCGAACCCTTTAAATCACTAAGTCAACTTCTAAATTTAAAAGAATATTATCAATATATTGTGTAATTTTATATCAACTGGTCCTGGAGAACAGTGGCGGAGCTAGGATTTTCGTTCAGGAGGTTCGAAAAATAAAAGTATTAACATGTAATTAAGCCAACAAAACAAAATTTCAAGGAAGTAGTAGTATATAGTTTTAGTGGCGGACCCTTGAATTTGTTTTCGGTTTAAAACCAAACTTTTAGCATGTTTTATAAAATAAAAAACTAAATAAAACGTAACGTGAAAAAAGGAACTGAAACTTAAAATAAAAATTGAAACTAAAAGTAAAATGCTAACAGAGGGAATCGAACCCTTAACGTGTAGCTTAATTTCAAGGAGACCTACCACTAGGCTATCAGTTTCTCTTTGTCATTGAGGGGGCTCAAAATATATATATGTCTACATAAATACAGAAAAGAGCAGTTGAAAGACCTTCTAGATAAGGGCTTCATCAGACCTAGTATTTCGCTATGGGGTGCACCAGTGTTGTTTGTAAAGAAGAAAGATGGTTCTCTAAAAATGTGCATTGACTATAGGTAGTTGAACAAGGTCACAATCAAGAATAAGTACCCTATCCCCAGGATTGATGACTTGCTTGACCAACTTCAGGTGCTAGTCATTTCTGAAAGATAAACCTCAGATTCGGTTATCATCAGCTTAGAGTTAGAGATATTGACATTCCAAAAATAGCCTTCAGAACTCGGTATGGCCATTATAAATTTGTAGTTATGTCATTTGTACTAACCAATGCTCCCGCAGCTTTCATGGATTTCATGAACGGAGTGTTCAAGTAGTACTTGGACTTGTTCGTTATCGTCTTTATTGATGATATCCTCATTTACTCTAGGAATGAGGAAGAACATGTGACTCATTTAAGGGTTGTAGAACTGAAAACTAGGTTGACTACAACTCCTATTTTGACTCTACCAGAAGGTTCATACGGTTATGTTATCTAATGTGATGCATCCAGAGTCGGCCTAGGTTGTGTTTTGATGCAATGAGATAAGGTTATAGCATATGCTTCTAGACAACTTAAGGTGCATGAGAAGAACTATCTGATTCATGACCTCGAGCTTGCAGCAGTGGTGTTTGCACTTAAGATTTGGAGATATTACTTTTATGGTGTTCACGTAGATGTGTTCACAGACCATAAGAGCCTTCAATATGTATTCACCCAGAAAGAGTTGAATCTTCGCCAGAGGAGATGGTTTGAGTTCCTCAAGGACTATGATATGTGTATGCATTACCATCCTGGTAAGGCCAATGTAGTAGCAGATGCTCTTAGCAGACTATCTATGGATACTGTAGCACATGTTGAGGAACAAAGAAAAGAGCTAGTGAAGGATGTTCACAGGCTTGCTCGCTAGGGTGTTCACCTTATGAGCATATCAGATAGTGGTGTAACAGTTCAGAATGGGTCAGAATCTTCATTGGTAGCGGAAGTTAAGGAAAAGCAAGACAGTGATCCAATTTTGCTTCAACTTAAGGGTGCAGTCCACCAACAGAGAGTTGAGGTTTTCTCCTAAAGGGGAGATGGTGTACTTCGCTATCAGGGTCGATTATGTGTTCCTAAGGTGGGTGAGTTAAGACAACATATTCTTGTAGAAGCCCATAACTCCACATATTTTCTTCATTCAGGCGTCACTAAGATATACCGTGATCTGCGGGAAGTCTATTGGTGGAATGGCATGAAAAGAGATATAACAGATTTTAGGCTAAGTGCCCCAATTATCAGCAAGTCAAGGTAGAACATCAAAAACCCGGAGGTATGACTCAAAAGATCGACATTCCTACTTGGAAGTGGGAAGTGATCAACATGGACTTCATCACAGGTTTACCTCGTACTCGCACATAGCATGACTCCATTTGGGTAATTGTTGACATAGTTACTAAGTCTGCACACTTTTTGGCTATCAAGACTACAGATTCGGTGGAGGACTACGCCAAGATTTACATTAATGAGATAGTCACGTTGCATGTGGTTCCTTTTTCTATGATCTCAGATAGAGGTGCTCGGTTTACCTCTCATTTCTGGAAGTCATTTCAGAAAGGTCTTGGTACTTAGGTTAATCTTAGCACAACATTTCATCCGCATACAGATGGGCAGGCAGAGCGTACCATTCAGACCTTAGAGGACATGTTGAGAGCTTGTGTGATCAACTTCAAGGGTAGTTAAGATGATCACCTTCCTCTTATAGAGTTCACCTACAATAATAGTTACCATTTCAGTATACATATGGCCCCTTATGAGGCATTGTATGGGCGTAGATGTAAATCTCTTGTTGGTTGGTTTAAAGTAGGTGAAGTAGCCTTTATAGGACCAGATTCAGTTCATGAAGCTATGGAGAAATTGCAACTCATTAGAGATAGACTTAAGACAGCCCAGAGTTGCCATAAATCTTATGCAGATGTAAGGAGAAGGGAACTAGAGTTCCAAGTTGATGATTGGGTTTTTCTGAAAGTGTTGCCTATGAAAGGGGTGATGAGATTTGGCAAGAAAGGGAAGCTCAGTACTAGATATGTATGCCCTGACAAGATCTTGAAAGGATTGGTAGAGTGGCGTATAAGTTAGAGTTTCCAACTGAACTAGCAGCAGTGCATCCAGTTTTTCACATTTCACTATTGAAGAAGTGTGTGGGTGATCCAGCATCTATTGTACCTTTAGAAAGTGTGGCTGTGAAGGATAGTATCACTTATGAAGAGGTACCAGTTGAAATCTTTGATCGTCAGGTTCGAAGGTTGAGAAACAAAGAAGTCGCTTCAGTCAAGGTTTTGTGGAGGAGTCGGTCCGTAGAGAGAGCTACTTGGGAAGTAGAAGCAGCCATGAAGGCCAAGTATCCTCACCTCTTTCCTTCCAATTCCATTCCAGCTTGAGGTAATGGTTCCTCTTCAGCTTTTCGGTCATTCATGAATATATTCAGTCTTAGTATCATGTTCCTTCAGTTTGTACTTGCATTTTCAGTGTATTTGCATGTTCTTGGAACTTAATTCAGTCAGAAATCAGTTTCCAGTGTTTAGTGGTAAGGTTTGCAGCTCTCTCCCTCCATTTAAGCAACTTTAGTCTTTATTCGAGGAAGAATGTTCCCAAGGGGAGATAATGTAACACCTCAAATTTGAGAAAGGAAAAAAATTTCAAATTTTTAGAAGTTGCAGGTGCCACCGACGGAAGCCAACTACGGACCATCAGTCGACTACGGACTGTCAGTCAGCTCCGTCGATGGGCTAGTCAACTTTTAGCCTTTAGTCGCAAATGACGATCGACCAGTACGAACCGACAGTCATCTCTGTCAATGGGCCAGTCAACTTTCAGTCTTCAGTCGCAAACGACAGTCGACCAGTACGGACTGTCAGTGACTCCGACAACTTTTAAGTCAGGGGTCTTTTGGTCTTTTCCTTGTTCGTTTAGCCCCTAAACTACGTTGTTTAGACCCCAAATTATGAGGTTTAAGTCAGTTTAAGCCTAGAAACATAACTATAACTTACCTTAGTCAAAATCATTAATCAAAACTTAGAAAATTAGAAGCGTAAGAAGAGAAAGAGGCGACCAACCCTAGTTCAAGAATGCAACAAGTTTCCTCTAGTTCCAGCCCTGAAATCAAAGGATTTCTCCATGGAATTCGTCACCAGGTATGTGAGATTTCACTAGTGGGTTCCTTTCGCCCATTAGGTCCCTATATTTTAGTCAGAT
The DNA here is from genome assembly GCA_036250385.1 of Solanum microdontum. Taxonomy (NCBI): domain Eukaryota; kingdom Viridiplantae; phylum Streptophyta; class Magnoliopsida; order Solanales; family Solanaceae; genus Solanum; species Solanum microdontum. Next base: position 9,259 of record JAJONQ010121181.1, read on the forward strand.
TCTTGATTCCCTATTATTAAATAGACCTAGGGTTTCTAGAGCTTCAGCAAATTATCATGAATTAGTTATTTACATGTTCCAAATCAGATTATTATATTATTACTCAGTTTATTGCATGAATTTCAGAACCCTAGCTAAGTATTTCTTTAGTTCTTGAATTACATATGCTAGGTAAGATATTTCAGTTATTTAGTTATACATGCCTCAGTTATTAATACATCATTATTAGATAAATTGTTTCATTCTCAGTTTGCATGTTCAATTTTGAGCTATCCAATATTACACAAACTCCGTCATAATGTGTCAAATACTTAATCTATTGGGAGTAGCACAATATTGAGTTGGACTAGGGTCAATCGCCCATATAGTCCTAGACCTACGATCCACGTAGGTGTAAGTCCCATCTGTGGGCAACATTTAGTGATCACGCCAGTCATGCCTCTATACCTATGGTAGGGCATATTGGGTCCTCTCGATGGGGCATATACATCGGACTCCACATTTAGCTCATGTGGTTTTATTATCGATTATTAGTAGCTCCCACAGTTCAGTTAGACTCCATCGCATTAACCATATTTCAGTACAGTCAGTGTTCAGTCTCAACATGTTATCAATTTAGTCATTGCATTTAGTTTGCTCAGTATTCAGTATCTATAACATGTTCAAATTATTCTCTTGCTTTATTGCTTTTTCAGCTATGTGTTTATTTCAGCTTTACTCTATCCTGTATGCTCAGTACCTTTCAAGTACTGACGCATACTCTACGCTACATCTTCTCGTGATGTAGGTTCATGTTCTCAGCATCCAGATCACTTTTAGATCGGTTTCGAATCTCCAGTTCAACAACATTAGTGGTGAGTACTCATTCCTCGAGGACAATAGTCATGTTATCTTTCTAGTATTTCAATCTTTTAGTGTCAGTTTTGCTAGACTTAGCTGGGGCATGTCCCAACACTTCTAGTCAATTAGAGGCTATTTTCAGACATAGTTAGATTCAACTTAGTATTTAAGTTTGATATTTATTTTGTACTAAACTCTCAGATTTGATATACTCAGTTTTAGTATATGGGTATTCCCCATCATTTCAAATTTGCTTTATGATTAGCTTTCGCATCAGTTATTATTATTCTTAGTTTGCTCATGTCATTCCAGCAGGGTTAGCTTGGGGTCACTTGTGATCCTAGGTCCCGTGTCCATTTCTAGGGGGTAGCCTCGAGGCATGACACATATACTTAAACATAGATAACAAAAGGGCCCACTAGGCTACTTTACAACGAGAAAACTTAAGTCTAAGAAGCCTCTAAAGTGTATGCATCTGAGAATCTTATAACTTGTCGGGACAGGTTCAAACATACCCATTCTAACATATGGGCATACATAGAAAAAATTAGAAGTAGATATACTAGAAGTTTTCATCTACTGGAAATGTTTGATGTCTTGATTACCTGAGCCTGTATTGAAAGAAATCCAGTGCCACAAAATATGGACATCAGTACATATGACTTCAGGTCGTGCCTTAATGACGAAAGAGATTTTAGCTTTTTCATACCTTACTTTTGGACTTACTATCTTACATGTTGTCGTCAAAACTCCTTTGATGAAATCTTTATCTTTAACCTAGCATCACATATGTTAGTATAAGAATCACAACAAGGCCGACACAATAATAGTTGACGAGCGACAAGCTCAATATATTACTATAGATAAATGACGTATCACCACACCCTTCTCTTTATCTACTCTCCAAGTGGACTCATGACTTACCTATGAGGTCCATATTACTCCCCAATACTTAATCCATAAATACCCATCCTCTTAATCATAAAAAAATTGGCAAATAACGAACACCATCCCTTGAGCTCTTTGTCAATGACGTTAAATTCCCTTGTAATCTCATTGTTTAACTTGGTAGATAACTATTGCCATCAATGACAATAATTGGAGCTTATATATACAACAACAACATATTCTTAATTAATTTAGGCATTTCATCAAACACTTGGCAAGCAACAAGTTTTCAAGAACTATAAAAGTCGTATTTTCTATACCTAGCCTTCCATTTTATCACAACGAACTTGTTGCCCCAATACAATACAATCAAAGAATCCTTAAATAAATACAACAAACTATACATCCTTCTACATAATCCCTCCTCACCAAGTACATAAATTAGAATGGGTAAAACATGGACTCACGGCTTTCTATCACCGTCCCGTGAATCCCACCCATAAAGCATATTTAAAACATCTTTGGAATTATATTTATGGAGATATAAGAGAAACCATACATTTATGACAATTAAAACCACCCTACACTTTGTACTCTTCAAGAACAACACCTTTTGACTCAAGAAAATACTTGGCTAAGTATATATTATGATCTTTGGAGAGGAAGACACTTGATTCTTTAAGAAACCAACTTACCTTAAGCTTGGGAGGATTGAACACGATCAATACTTGAAGAAAATACTTTAAAACAGTACAAAAACGTTATGGATTTGTTGGGAAAAGAAATCCCTAAGTCCTAATATAAAGTGAACAACTTTGGCCGACTTTCCCAAAAGTGTCACACGTCCCGCAGTGATTCGACAGTGCACATGTCTATCGTAGAATGACCATAATGCTTTACTCCGAAGTCGTATCCATGAGCGGTTTTTTAAATGGAAATTAGACTCAAATATCTTTCATTTGATAGGTTGTAGGAGCTCTAAATTCTTACATATTAGGAGACATTCTTGTTCAAAGTCTGATAATAAACGAGTTCATTTGAAATATTCCTTCACAATGAACCTTTAAACTTTAATATTAACTTTAATGATTTCTTTGGCCTATACCTTTGGTTTAACACTTCAAATAATGTAATATAAGGGTTACTTGGTATTCTTAATCATTTGCAACAATATTCTCCCGATATCACATTAATGCATCGATGTTTATAAGTCACAAACATATTTTAAGCTACAGGGTATTACATTATCCCCTTGGGATCATTCGTCCTCAAAGTAAGGCTGCACCTTAAGATCATTCAAACTCTCTTATTTTATAAATGTTTTTGTCAAAGTTTACTTTGTAAAGAGGACTATCCAAAACCTAAGAAGAATACATATAATATGCTTCACACAACATCACAACATAAATAATATTCAACAGATATCTACGAGGCTCTGTTTGGCCTTATATATTTAACGCAGAGATAGAATACTAAAATTATATGTTTGTATCAAGTATCTGAATATTTAATATATAAATTAAGCAATACTACAAAGTACATATAAAATAGATACTTGAATAAAAGGAGTGATGACTTTAAGAACCTTAAGGAGGATACTGAAATAAGTGGAGATAACGCCCGGTAGTGCCTCTACTCTACTAGTCCTGGCCCTCATGTCAGCCTTTGTTTCCCTAGTAGCTTCTTCTACAATCTGACTTCTCGAAAGTACCTTGACCGACTTTATGTCTTTGATCCTCAACTTTCTGACTTGTAGGCCTAATATTGCCACTAGGACTTTTTCAAATGATAACTCTTTTGAGAGTTCAATACTTTCTATGGGAATAACCTGTGTCGGCTTTCACAAGCATTTGCATAACACAGACACATGGAAGACATGATGCATTGTAGCTAACTCTTGAGGCAAGTACACCTCATAGGCTACCTAGCCAATTATGTGTATAAATTTGTATGGCCCAACATACCTGGGGATTAACTTGCCTTTCCTCCCAAATCACATAACTCTTTTCATAGGTTATACCTTTAAGAATACTAATCATTAACTTGCAACTCTGAGTCTTTGAGTCATATGTCTAGATATGATTTTTGTCGGCTTTGAGCAGTGTTCAGTTGCTCTTGTATGAACTTTAATTTTTCAACCTCTTGGTGAATAAGGTCTAGTACTAATATTTGACTTTCATCTACTTCAAACCAATCGATAAGAGATACACATTGTTGCCCATAAAGAGCTTTGAATGGAGCCATGTTGATGCTACAATGATAGCTATTATTATAGAAAAATTTTATCAAGGGATTATGATCATCCCAATTGCTTTTAAAGTCTAGTACACACACACACACTCTACATATCTTCGAGCGTCTAAATAGTGTGCTCGGCTTGGCCGTCTATCTATGGATGAGATATGGTGCTAAGGTTCATATTTGTGTCAATACTCATCTAGAATAATATCTAGAAATGTGCTAGAAATTGGTTACCTATATCTGAAATAATGGATAGTAAACTCACATGCAAGCAAACAACTTTTCTTATATATATCTTTGCATACTCTTCAGTTGTGCAGGTGGATTTACCTGGAAAGAAGTGGACAGATTTTTACAATCAATTAATGATCACCAAAATGGAATTATGTCTCTTTAAAGAGAAAGGAAAACTTGTAATAAATTCTATATTAATAGCGTCCCATTCCATATTGGAATGTCCATAGTCTGGGCTAGGCCATCATGCCTCAGACGTTATGCTTTAACTTGCTGGCAATTGGAGCATTTTGCCACGTACTCCACAATATTTCTCTTTTATGTAATTCCACTTATAGACCAACTTATGGTCATGATACATATTTGTGGAGCCTGGATAAATTGATTATCAGGAACAATGTTCTTCATCCATGATTTTCTGCCTCAGCCTTCCTATATCATGAACACATAGATTGCCTTTGTCTTCTTAAGGTGATATCTCCTACTAACTCAAATGCAGTAATTTGGTGCTATAGAATTCCTTCACGATAATGCAACAATATAAGATCATCATACTAGTTTTTTTCACTAATGCCACTAATGATGATTCTACAGTATTTTGTAAAACTATGCCTCTATCTTCGAATTCTCAAAGTCGGACTCCTAGGCTTGCTAATCTATGAATATCTTGTACTACTTCCTTTTGTACAAGTGATAAATGTACTAGGATACCCATAAATATTCGACTAAGAGAATCTGCTACCATGTTAGCTTTGCCTGGGTGGTAGAGAATGTTCATATCATAATCCTTCAACAACTCTACTCATATGTTGTACCTCAAATTCTAGTCTTTTTGATTGAAGAGATATTGGAGACTCATATGATCTGTAAATATGTCAACATGTACCCCATACAAATAGTGTCTCCAAGTCTTAAGACCAAATATCACTGTGGAAAGTTCTAAATCATGAGTGGGGTAGTTTTGTTCATGTTTTTTAAATTGTCGAGAAGCGTATGCTATAATTTGTCCATTCTGCATCAAGACACATTGTAGGCCAATTCATGAAGTATAAAAATAATCTACAAACCCTTCTTTAACCAATACTAGTGCCTTAGTCAATCTATCTTTTAACTCTTGGAATCTTTTTTTCACAAGTGTCGGATCACTAGAACTTGAGTGCTTTCTGCATCAACTTTATTGATAGTGCAGAATTAGGGGAGAAGACCTCTATAAATCTTTGGTAGTAGCCAGCTAATACCAAAAAACTACACACCTCCATCAGAGTAGTAGGTCGAGGCCAACTCTTCACAACCTCAATCTTCTATAAGTGTACTCTAATGCCTTCATCAGAGACCACATGTCCTAGAAAAGCCATAGAGCTTATCCATAACTCACATTTAGAAAATTTGGCATGTAGTGGGTGATCTCTGAGTGTTTGTAGGACAAATCTTTGATGATTTGTATGTTCTGCAACATCACGTGAATATATCAAGATTTCATCTATAAATACAATTACATACATATCAAGAAAGGTTTTAGAAACCCTATTCATCATATCCATGAAGGCTGCTGGGACATTTGTTAGTCCAAATGACATGAAAAGGAACTCAAAGTGTCTATATCTCGCCCAAAAGGCTGTTTTGGGAATATCTACTTCCTGAATCTCCAGCTGATGATATTCAAATACCAAGTCAAACTTTGAAAATCATTTAGCTCCTTGCAATTGATCGAATAAATTATCTATCCTTGGAAGGTGTATTTTTTCTTTATCGTCTCTTTATTAAGTTAGCAATGGACGTAGAAGGAATTTTTTGCATGGCTTTTAATGTTTGGGTTCAATAACATTCACCTTAGTGGGGAGGCAGCCGAGTCGTCCATCTGTACACATCCGCATTGTACCATCCTTCTTGGATACAAATAATACTGGAGCACCCCAATGTGATATGTTGGGGTGAATGACACCTTTGTCAAGTAAATCTTTCAACAACTACATGTTAGTTCTCTCTACCTTAGAAGTGTGGTAGTATTAGTTTCATAATTCTGGTTGTGTGTTTCTCTTGATTGAATGTTGGTGATGAGGTGAATTCCATTAGATACTCATGGTTCTTGTGTTTTGTGGTACGATCTTGATTCATGCATTAAATTTGCAGTACTATTTTTGAAAAAGGTTATTTTTGCACTATTACTATTTAAACTGGTTTTAACGGGAGTCATACCATCGATCATTTAATAAATTTATTTTTAAGATATGTAAGGAGTCAACGATGTGTTCCTTTTCTACTTTGAAATTTGCTATATGATTGCTCAACTTTTTACTTGATTATGCAGTGTTTTGTCGCCCTTTCCTACATTGGATTTGCTACTTGTTCCTCCAATACCATTACAGAGAAGATCTAGCACCGTGACAGGTAGTTATATATTATAGATCCTAGCTTGGGACCAGGCAGTGTATACAAACTTCTTGTATTCCCTATGGGTCCTTTTGGCTGTGTAAGTCACTAAATAGGAAGAGGGAGTTGCATAGGTCCTACCTTGATATCGGGACATGGGGTAGGTGTATATACTTGGTTACTAAGGGTTTAGTCGATGCCTATTGCATTACCTGAAGTCATGTTCATTGCCTATTACTAGTATAATTGATTATTGTTTGCTCCATATGGTCTTATGAAGGGCAGTTGGGTTATGTTTGTTGTGTGTACCTTTCGGGCTTACGGGGGTAATTATTATTTGACTATATTCAGTTATTCCTATAATTGTGTTGATTATTGATTAGGTGTATGTCTTAGACTTGTCTTGTTTTTGGTACTACCTGATTTGGCCAAGTTGGATTGGACTGTAGGCTATTTTGGTGAAGAGTGGTGATTACTGTCAGTACATCTTTGGTTAGTTAACTTATGTAGTATAATTTTGTCGTGAGTTGGTGGTTGGGCTTTCGCCTCCAGGTACTTCTGATCCCTTTGCCTCAGTGTCTTAACTTTGTCTATCCTATTCCTTTATCATATTGCATGTACTATCCTATTATATCTCCTGATTATATACTTACTTGTTGTTTATATTTGCATTGTCTTTAGAGCTCAATTGGTGGATGCCTACTCAGTACCTCTTTATGGTACTTATACTACACTTATGCACCATACAGATCATAGTACGAGTTCTTGTTGTTGATTTGGATCTTGTGCGGAGCAGCTTTTGTGATTCGGAGACTAGGTGGGCTCTGACGTTTAGAGTTGTTGTTGTCCATGTTTATTTGCTAGGTTTAGTATTTATGTTACTTTTGGAGACAATATGTATTTATACTTGTATTTGTAAAAGTCTTGTACTCCTATTTTCACTAGATACTCGATTACTAACTGATTCAAGGCCTTGAGGTGGTCTTGTTGTTTATATTTTTATTGATTTCTCTTTCTTCTCATTGTTATATGCCTCTTGCTTCTTCTTAATTATCGATCTTCCCCATGATAGCTCGTTGCTTCTAGTATAGAGCAATGGGTTAGGCTTACCTACTGCTGGGGTGTAGTAGGTGCCATCATGACCTGATAAATTGAATCGTGACAAATTGGTATCAGAGCTCTAGGTTGACTGGCATCGTTCGTATTGGAACAAGTGTCTATAGAGTCATCCAAATAGGTGAATAGATGTCTGTATCTTATCTTCGAGAGGCTATAAGGTATTTTTAGGAAATTCTATTCTTGACACCTTATCATGTGCTTTCGCTTCGATTAACCTCTAAAACTGCTTCCTTGAAGTCCACTCTATCTTAGTTGGATAGCACGAGGTATTTGATGGACGTACACAGAGCATCAACACGTTCTACTAGAGTTTCAACACTTGATCTGGCTAAAAGCCTCAGTTGGGCACATACCTTAAGGCCGGAGACGTTCTTTAGCAGACAGAGAGTCTAGGGACAGCCCAGGCTCCAACAAGGTCATTAACTACTTTGGCTTCTCGAGGTTCAGTGTTAGGAGTCCCGAGTCTCTTCAAGGGTACACCACAGATGGGTATGGTTCTTGGTGCAGCGGGTGCTTCTCAGGACAGAGTTGGGTTGATTGGTCTCAAACAAGGCATTTTGTCTATGTCTCAGTATGTATTGGAATTTCTTGAATGGGTCAGGCTTACCCCGACATTATTCCCTATGAATCGGGATTTGAATTAGGAATTCATTAAGGGGTTGTCCTTGCCAATTCGGTTGGTGTCGGAGCACTTGATAGCAGTTGGGCCTAACTTTCCCGAGGTTGTTAGTCATATAAGGTTCGTGAGTAGGCATGCTTTGAGACTTACGGAGATAGTGGTAAGAGGTCTCACCATGAGTACAGCGATAACATAATTTCACTTTGAGGTGGATATCAGCTCAGTGAGGGTCATCTTCCTTCTCGTCCTATCAGGCCTATGGCAGTAGCACCTCAAGTTACAGGGGTTCTGAGACAGGTCATGGTGCCTACGGCAAATAGAGTTCAGATCAGACTTCTTGGGGGTGCATTTTTTGCCTTCAAGTGTTGGAGCTCATTTTATTACAATCAGTTTTATTCAACAGGTTGCTCTTGGTGACAGTTCCTACGAGTGTCGCAAGCTAAATGACTTACTTAAATCAATCAAAAGAAGGTAAAAAAGTTTTTTTTAACTCTAACTACCTACCTCCTACAAATTAAATATGAGGGTTACATAATTTTTTGGAGAGATTCTATAAGCATCTTAGAAAGCATTGACGTCAACTATACAATTCTTCAAATGATTAATCAATAGAGTACTGACAGGAGATCAACTTGAACAACGAAGTATTGCCCGATATTCCTGGAAATCAAACATATTTCTATAAGGTTCAAAGCATCCTGCACTTTGAAAAATACATCTATTGAAAGTACTCGAATCACGAAAAAGCTTAGGAGAAAAAAATTAAGATAAAAACAAAATTATACTCGAAAAGATTCATCAATTAAAATTGCTTGTTATTTATTTCATTGCAGTTAATTTTTAATAACCCAAAAATTTCTTCAAAACATTAATACGAGTAGAACAACAACAACACCAACAACAATAACACCACCAACAACAATAACAACACCAACAATAACACCACCACAACCACTAACAACAACAACAAGAACAAGAACAACAACAACAACACCAACACCAACAACAACAACACCAGAAACCAAACAA
>JAJONQ010121183.1:0-16370 GCA_036250385.1 Solanum microdontum
CCAAACTTCAAGGACTTAAAAAGATTGAAAATACAAGCAGAACAACATGCCGAGATGATCAGAAAAGAGAAATAGGCAACGACTTTGAAAGCAAACTAAAATCTGGACAGTAACATGACTTCACACCTTATAAGCTTAATTACAAACAGTGGGCATTTTTGACTAAAATTTAGGTTGATGGAAACATAAATTCGATTCGTAGAATGATCAGGGGATTTGAAAACAAGCTACTACATCAACAAAACAAAAACACAAACAACTTTCACCTTAGTTAGCTTCAAGATTCTATCCTTATTTTGAAAAGAAAGCATCATTAACAGTAGCAAAACTGAATGTAAAACCTGGGCTTACTGACAATGAAAATGAAGAATAGAGATTCTACGACATATCGAAGAGGAGTGACCGAAAAAGGATTCAAACAAAGGAACAAATAAACGACAATACTAAATACTAAACGACAAAACCCAACTTCCACATTAATATGAATCAAGGAAATCCATTAAGAACACATATATAGCAAATTGAAGTCATCAGTTCTCATCTACAAACAACTGTGACACAACAACAGAGTAGCGAGACATATCAAAAATAGAAGAAGACGAGGAGAAGATTATGAAGGAAATGTTACCTTTCTCTGGGCAGCGACCATACAGTGACCAGCTTGGAGACTACTTCACCACCAAAATAGGATTTCAAGAATTTCGCCGAGCAAAGCAGAAGCAAGAGAGGTTAGAGACTAAACAAAATTTGAAAAATATTCAAAATCAGAAATTAGAGCAAAGTAGAAGCAAGAGAGTGCACTACGTTTAATTTTGGCATATCCCTGATAACCATATCCCGTTCCCCAGTTGTTTTTCACCAAATAGAACTCAACGCCCTCCTCTTCATCGCACCAGAAGTTCACCGAACAGATGAAAAAAGAGAAATTACCAAAGGCAGAAACTCACCTTTCACCTGAGGATGAAGGAGACAGGAGCAATTTCACCTTTCGCCTGAGGATGAAGAAGACAAGAGCAATTTCACCTTTCACTTGAGACGGGAGCCATTTCACCTAAGACGGGAGAAATCGAAAGGAGAAGGAGATGGAGCTTTCACTAAGAGAAATTTTACCTGATACAAAGCTTTCACCAAGAGCTTTCACCTGATACAGAGCTTTCACCAAGAGCTTTCACCTAATCTTCTGCTAGATGGGAGCTTTCACTAAGAGAAAACCCTATTTTTTACGGATAGTAATTTTTTGTTTCCTTTTTGTGTTTTCTATGGACTGATGACTTGGTTAAAAAAATTGCAACAATCTTAGCAACAGATTATGACATCCGTTGCTACTAAATAAATATAATTATTTACATTAAATTTTAGCGACGGATATTTTCGTCACTACATAACTTAAATTCCATAAAAATATATTTATAATTCTAGCAACGCTTTTTCGTCACTAATTCCGTCGCGGAATATTAATAAATTTGTAACACCTACTTTGTTGCAAAATCCATAGCGAAAATTAGGGCGCCAAAGTTTCCCGCTATTTCTTAGCGACAAAAAACATATTCCGTCGCCAATCCGTCGCTATATTATAACTCAAAAAAGTATTTATAATTTTTGCAACGAAATGGCTACTTCGTTGCGAATCCGTTGTTATATAGTGACGGAAATTAATCCGTCACTAATATCCGTCGCTACACACTATTTTTTTTGTAGTGTTAGTTAAGGTCTTAACGTACGTCCATGAAATTTTTTGGCAAAAATAACGTTGAGAGGGTTTTGAAAACTTGAAGAAGAAGAGGGTTTCATCTCCAAGGATTTGGACTTGGGTCTCTTGATTTCTTTATTCTTGGCCTGTAACAAGACTTAAATCTTCATACACATTTGAATGCAAGCTCATTTGGGTATAAATTTCTATCTCTTGATGTGTGGCTAAAAACCCCATTCTTGGGGTGGTATTTAACGAATATGGGTTAATATTGTTGTTAGGTCTTGCTTTATGATAGATTAAATGTAGTTTACTGGTGATTTCACCTAGTAGTTGTGATTGAATTTAATGGGTTTGTAGTTGCAAATACAAGTCCACCCATGTGTTTTCAGCTTGCACGAGAGAGAGTTCGTGAACCAAGACTGTTAGACTGATGGCCTAAGGAGTAGGTCGACATGAGGTTCAGCCCGAGAGGGTGAGCCCTAGTCCCATATCCTAACACTCAGCTCGAGAGAGTGAGTGGGTTAAGGCGTAGGTTGGTCTTCATGCGGCAAGTGGGTGTTCGAGAGAAACCCATTCGAAATGGGATAAGTTGCTCGAGAGAGAATTTATTCCCACGTATAGCTTAGCCTAGTCACTATTACTCTATAAATTCTCTATCGAAAGCATGTACCCAATAATTTAGATTAACCCGTATTCCGGTCACATCCCAATAATGCCCCTCTCATTGTTAGATTTTCTTATTGATTTCGCTAATTTTAGCTTACTTGTGACAAAACCCCCAAATCGATATTTGACACTTTTGTGTCTCCCCCTTTAATTTACAATGTTTTTAATCGTTAATATTTTTAGCTACAACTAGTTAGAACTAAATTTTATTTTTCTATAAATTCTCTAAACCACTCCTTTGGGATGATCCCAACCTTCGGTTGGGTTACTATATTATCGACGATCTTAGACACTTGAATCGGAAGTAGTGTTGTTGGTCATGATAAATATCAAAATGGCACCGCTGCCGAGTATTGGTGTTATTTGAGAAATTTTAGATTAGTAAATATTTTTGTTCTTCTTAGTTGTAGTCGACTCACTTAACTCTCAGATTTGTTTTAAGTATTTGTGTGTCATAATAGGACATATGAGTGCAAACGGGGAGAATAACAGCCAAGCGGGTCACCCAGCGAGTGGTGCTTTTCATCGAGACAACATCGATGATGTTAATAGTGTTTATAACCATGCTCACGTGGGAGATATGGGTGCAATTTGCATTCCACAAGCCAACGAAAATACAATGTTCGAAGTTACTAGCGCAACACTCCAACTCATACATTCAAGAGGTTTATTTGGAGGGTTGGAGCATGAAGATCTGCATGAACATATACGAAGCTTTGTAGAAGTGTGCACCCCTTTATCGTTCTAGAATCTATCTCAAGAATCCATACGGCTTCCTTTATTTCCATTATCATTGAGTGGGGAAGCTACTAAATGTTTGGTTGAGCTTCCAAACAACTCCATCAAATCATGGAAGGAGCTGGTTATGGCATTTCACAAAAGATTCTTCCCTCCATCAAGAATGATGAAACTGAGAGACGACATACATAATTTTAAGAAAAAGAAAGCTGGTGAACTATAGTGCATGAAAATTGGAAAAATGGTGAGTTTACACACTTTGGCGCTCGTTTGACTTAGTAAATGGGTCGTTTTGGACGTCAGGGCCAACTGGTTCCAAACGAACGTCCGTGAAATTGTTTGGCAAAAATGACGTCGGAATTCCAGAGCACCAAAAAATATGGTGAACAATAGCACACGAAAATTGGCAAAATAGGAGGGGTTTACCTGTTTTGGGGCTCGTTTGACCTTGTAAATGAGTTGTTTTGGCCGTCAGGACCAACTAGCTCCATAACTAAGGTCTTAACGGACATCTATTAAAATTATTGGCAAAAATGACGTCAAAATTCTAGATGACCAAAACAGATGGTGAACTATAGCACACGAAAATCGGCAAAATGGGGGGTTTACTTACTTTGGGGCTCGTTTGAACTTGTAAATGGGTCATTTTGGCCGTTAGGGCCAACTTGCTCTATAGCTCAAGTCTTAATGGACGTTAATGAAAATTTTTGGTAAAAATAAAGTCGGAATTCCAGATCACCAAAAAAGATGATGCACTATAGCACACGAAAATTGGCAAAATGGGGGCTTTACCTACTTTGGGGCTCGTTTGACTCTGTAAATGGGTCGTTCTGGCCGTTAGGGCCAACTAGCTCCATAGATAAGGTCTTAATGACCGTCCAAGAAATTTTTTACTAAAACTGACATCAGAATTTTGGATCACCAAAAATGATGGTGAATTATAGCACACGAAAATTGGTGAAATGGGAGGTTTACACGCTTTGGGGATCGTTTGACCTTGTAAATGGGTGACTTTACCCTCAAGGACAACTGGCTCCACAAAAAAAGATGGTGAACTATAGCACAAGAAAATTGACAAAATAGGGGGATTTAACTGTTTTGGGGCTCGTTTGACCTTGTAAATGGGCCGTTTTGGCCGTCAGCGCCAACTGGCTCCATACATATGGTCTTAACGGACGTCTAGTAAAGTTATTGGCAAAAATGTCATCGGAATTTTGGATCACTAAGAAAGATGGTGAACTATAGCATACAAAAAGCGGTATAATGGGGGTTTACCAGCTCTTGGGTTCGTTTGACTATGTAAATGGATCGTTTTGGCCGTTAGGGCCAACTGTCTCCATAGCTAAGGTCTTAACGGAGGTCCATGAAAATTTTTGGCAAAAATGACATTGTCATTCCGGATCACCAAAAAATATGGAGAACTATAACACACAAAAATCGGCAAAGTGGGGGGAGTACCTGCTTTGGGGCTCATTTGACCTTTTAAATAGGTTGGTTTGGTCGTCAGGGCCAACTGGCTCCATAGCCAAGGTCTTAACGGACATTTATGAAAAAAATAGGCAAAATAATATCGGAATTCTAGATCACCAAAAAAGATGGTAAACTATAACATAGGAAAATCGGCACAATGGGGTTTTAACCTTCTTTGGGGCTCGTTTTTCCTTGTAAATGGGACGTTTTGGCCGTCCGGGCAAATTGGCTCCATAGCTAAGGTCTTAACAGACGTCCATGAATAATTTGGCAAAAATGAAATCAGAATTTCGGATCACCAAAAAGATGGTGAACTATCGCACATGAAAATCAGCAAAATAGGGGGTTTACCAGCTTTGAGTATTGTTTGACCTTGTAAATGGGCCGTTTTGTCCGTCAAGGCCAACTTGCTCGATAGATAGGGTCATAAGAGACGTGCGTGAAATTTTTTGGTAAATATGATATAGGAATTCCAGATAACAAAAAACAATGGTGAACTATAGCACACGAAAATCGGCAATATAGGGGGTCTACCTTCTTTAGAGCTTGTTTGACCTTGTAAATGGGCCGTTTTGGTCGTCAAGGCCAACTGGCTCCATAGATAAGGTCTTATCAGACGTCCATGAAATGTTTTGGCAAAAATTATGTCGAAATTCTGGATCACCAAAAAATATGGTGAACTATAGCACACGAAAATTGGCAAAATGGTGGGTTTACTTGCTCTGGGCTCGTTTGACCTTCTAAATAGGTCGTTTTGGCCGTCAGGGCCAACTGACTCCATAACTAAGTTCTTAACGGATGTCCATGATTTTTTTTGCATAAATGACGTCGAAATTCTGGATCACCAAAAAGATGGTGAACTATAGCACATGAAAATTGGCAAATTAGGGGGGGTTTACCTGCTTTAGGGATCGTTTGATCTTGTAAATGGGACGTTTCGCCCGTCAGGGCCAAATGGCTCCGTAACTAAGGTCATAACGGATACCCTTGAAAAATTGTGTCAAAAATAATGTCAGAATTCTGGATTACCAAAAAAGATGGTGCATTATAGCACGTGAAAATCGGCAAAATAGGGGTTTACTTGCTTTGGGGCTCCTTTGACCCTGTAAATGGGCCGTTTTGACTGTCAGGACCAACTGGCTCCATAGCTAAGGTCTTAATAGACATCCATGAAATTTTTTGGCAAAAATGACGTCAAAATTCTAGATCACCCAAAAAGGTTGTGAACTATAGCACACGAAAATTGCCAAAATGGGAGGTTTGCTTGCTCTGTGGCCCGTTTGACCTTGTAAATGGGTCGTTTTGGCCGTCAGGGCCAACTGACTCCATAGGTAAGGTAGGAACGGACATCCATGAAATTTTTTGGCAAAAATGACGTCGGAATACGGATCAACAAAAAGTGGTGAACTATAGCACATGAAAATTGGCAAAATGGTGGGTTTATCTGCTTTGGGGCTTGTGTTGACCTTGTAAATGGGTTGTTTTGGCCGTTTGGGCCAACTGGCTCCATAGCTAAGGTCTTAACGGACGTCCGTGAAATTATTTGGCAAAAAAGCCGTCGGAATTCCAGAACACCAAAAAAGATGGTGAACTATAGCACACGAAAATTAGCAAATTTGGGGTCCGTTTTGGCCGTCAGGGCCAACTAGCTCCATAACTAAAGTCTTTACGGAGGTCTATGAAATTTTTTGGCAAAAGTAACGTCGTTATTCCGGATCACCAAAAAAGATGGTGAACTACTATACATGAAAATTGGCAAAATCGGTGGTTTACATACTTTGGGGATTGTTTGACCTTGTAAATGGGCTGTTCTGGCTGTCTGGGTCAACTGGCTCCATAACTAATATCTAAACGAACGTCCATGAAAACATTTGGCAAAAATGGCATTAGAATTCTGGATCACCAAAAAAGATGATGAACTATAAAACACGAAAATCGGCACAATGAGGGCTTTATGTACTTTGGGGTTCGTTTGACCTTGTAAATGGGCTGTTTTGGCCATCTGGGCCAACTGGTTCCATAGTTAAGGTCTTAACGAACGTCCATGAATAATTTGGCAAAAATGACGTCGGAATTCTGGATAACCAAAATATATGGTGAACTATAAGACACGAAAAATGGTAAAATAGGGGGTTTACCTTCTTTAGGGATCGTTAGGCATTATAAATGGGACCTTTTAGCTGTCAGGGCTAAGTTGCTCCACAGCTAAAGCCTTAACAGATGTACGTAAAATTTTTTGGCAAAAATGACGTCGAAATTTTGAATGACTAAAAAAGATGGTGACTATACCAATCGAAAATCAGCAAAATAGGGGGTTTACCTGCTTTGGGGATCGTTTGACCTTGTAAATGAGGTGTTTTGGCCGTCACGGTAACCTGGCTCCATAGCTAAGGTCTTGACAGACATCCATAAATGTTTCTGGCAAAAATGACGTCGAAATTCTACATTACCAAAAAAGATGGTGAACTATAGCACACGAAAACTGGCAAAATGGGGGTTAACCTGCTTTGGGGATCGTTTGACTTTGTAAATGGTTTGTTTTGACCAACACGGTAACCTGGCTCCATAGCTAATGTCGTAACAAACGTCCATAAATGTTTTTGGAAAAATGACGTTGGAATCCAGATCACCAAAAAAGATGGTGAACTATAACACACGAAAATTGGCAAAATGGGAGGTTTACTTGCTTTGGGGATCGTTTGACCTTGTAAATAGGTCGTTTTGGCCAACAGGGCAAACTGGCTCCATAACTACGCTCTTATCGGACATCCATGAAAAATTGTGGCAAAAATAAAGTTGGAATTCCTAATTACCAAAAAAGATAGTGAGCTATTGTGCACGAAAACCGGCAAAATAAGGGGTTTACCTACTTTGGAGCTCGTTTGACCTTGTAAATGGGTCGCTTTGGCTGTGAGGGCCAACTGGCTCCATAGCTAAGGTCTTAACGGATGTCCATGAAAAATTTAGGCAAAAATGACATCGAAATTCTGGATCACCAAAAAAGATGGTGAACTATAGCACACGAAAATTGGCAAAATGGGGGGTTTACCTGCTTTGTGGCTCGTTTAACTTTGTAAATAGCCAGTTTTGGCCGTATAAAAATTTATGAGCAAAAATGACGTTGGAATACATATCAACAAACAAGATGATGAACTATAACACAAAAAATTGGCAAAATGGTGGGTTTACCTGCTTTGGGGCTTGTTTGACCTTGTAAATGGGTCGTTTTGGCTGTCAGGGCCAACTGGCTCCATAGATAAGGTCTTAACGGACGTCTGTGAAATTGTTTGGCAAAAATGACGTCAAAATTCAAGAGCACCAAAAATGATGGTACCTATAGCACACGAAAACTGGTAATATAGGGGGTTTACTAGTTTTAGGGCTCGTTTGACCTTGTAAATGGGACGTTTTGGCCGTCAGGGCCAACTAGTTCCATAACTAAGGTTTTAACGGACATCCATTAAAAATTTTGGCAAAAATAACGTCGAAATTCTAGATGGCAAAAAAAGATGGTGAACTATAGCACACAAAAATTGGAAAAATGGGGGGTTTACTGGCTTTGGGGTTCGTTTGACCTTGTAAATGAGTCGTTTTGGCTGTCAGGACTAACTTGCTCTATAGCTCAAGTCTTAACGGACATCCATGAAAATTTTTGGCAAAAATGAAGTCGGAATTCCAGATCACCAAAAAAGATGGTTAACTATAGCACACGAAAATTGGCAAAATGGGAGGTTTATTTTCTTTGGGGATCGTTTGCCTCATAAATGGGTCTTTTTGGCTGTTAGGACAACTGGCTCCATAGCTAAGGGCTTAACGGACGTCCATGAAATTTTTTAGCAAAAATGAAGTTAGAATTCTGGATCACCAAAAAAGATAGTGAACTATAACACGAGAAAATCGGCAAAATCGGGGGTTTAACTACTTGGGGCTCGTTTGACCTTGTAAATGGGTCGTTTTGGCCGTCAAGGCCAACTTACTCCATAGCTAAGGGCTTAACGGATGTCCATGAAAAAATTTGGCAAAAGTGTCATCGGAACTCCGATTCAACAAAAAAGATGGTGAACTATAGCACACGAAAATCGGCTAAATATGGGGTTTGCCGGCTTTGGGGATCGTTTGACCTTGTAAATGGGCTGTTTTGGCCATCATGACCAACTTTCCTTAGCTAAGGTCTTAACGAATGTCCATTAAAACTTTTGGCAAAAATGACGTAGCAATTCCCTATCACAAAAAAAAATGGTGAATTATAGCACACGAAAATCGGCAAAATGGGGGGCTTACCTACTTGGGGTTCATTTGACCTTGTAAATGGGGCATTTTGGCTGTCAGGGCCAACTAGCTCTATAACTTAGGGCTTAATGGATGTCCATGGAAAAATTTGGCAAAAATGTCATCGGAATTCCGGTTCACCATAGAAGATGGTGAACTATCGCACACAAAAATCAGCAAAATGGGGGGAGGGGGTTTACTTGCTTTGGGGATCGTTGAACCTCGTAAATGGGCCATTTTGGCCATCATGGCCAATTGCCTCCTTAGATAAGGTCTTAACGGACGTCCATGAAAAATTTGGCAAAAATGACATCGAAATTCCGGATCACCAAAAAAGATGGTGAACTATAGCAAACGAAAATCGGCAAAATGGGGGATTTACCAACTTTGGAGATCGTATGACCTTGTAAATAGGCCGTTTTAGCCGTCAGGGCAAATTGCTCCATAGCTAAGGTCTTAACAGACGTCCAAGAAAAATCTGACAAAAATGAAATCGCAATTCGGATCACCAAAAAAGATGGTGAACCATAACACACGAAAATTGGCAAAATAGGGGGTTTACCTGCTTTGGGCATCGATTGACCTTGTAAATAGGCCATTTTAACCGTCAAGGCCAACTAGATCCATAACTAAGATATTAACGGACGTCTAGAAAATTTTTAGCAAAAATGACATCCGAATTACGAATCAACAAAAAAGATGGTGAACTATACCACACGAAAAAAAACAAAATAGGGGGTTTACCTACTTTAGGGATCGTTTGGCCGTCAGGGACAACTGGCTCCACAGATAAGGTCTTAACAGACGTCCATGAAAAAATTTGGCAAAAATGACATCGAAATTCCGAATCACCTAACACACGAAAATTGGCACAATGGTGGGTTTACCTACTTTGGGGTTCGTTTGACCTTGTAAATGGGCTGTTTTGGCCATTAGGGCCAACTGGATCCATAGCTATGGTCTTACCGGACGTCCATGAAAATTTTTGGCAAAAATGACATCGAAATTTTGGATCACTAAAAAAGGATGGTGAACAATAACACACGAAAATCGGCACAATGGGGGTTTACCTTCTTTGGGGATCGTTTGATCTAGTAAATGGGCTGTTTTGGCCGTCAGGGCAAATTTGCTCCATAGCTAAGGTCTTAAAGGACTTCCATTAATAATTTGGCAAAAGTGAAGTCGGAAGTCGGATCACCAAAAAATATTGTGAACTATAGTACACGAAAATTGGCAAAAAGGGGGGTTTACCTGCTTTGGGGATCGTCTTAACTTGTAAATAGGTCGTTTTTACTGTCAAGTCCAACTAGCTCCATAACTAAGGTCTTAACGGACATCCAAGAAATTTTTTTGTAAAACGGTCGTCGAAATTTCGGATTACCAAAAATGATGGTGAACTATAGGACACGGAAATTGGCAAAATAGGGGTTTACCTACTTTGGGGATTGTTTAACCATATAAATGGGCTGTTTTGGCCGTCAGGGTTAATTGGCTCTATAACTAACGTCTTAATGGATGTCCATGAAAAGATTTGGCAAAAAATACGTCGATATTCTGAATAACCTAACACACAAAAATTAGCCCAATGGGGGGTTTACCTGCTTTGGGGTTAGTTTGACCTTGTAAATGGGCCGTTTTGGCCAACAGGACCAACTGGCTCGATAACTAAGGTCATAACGGATGTCCATGAATAATTTGGCAAAAATGACGTCGGAATTACGGATCACCAAAAATGATGGTGAACTATAGCACACGAAAATCGGCAAAATATGGTGTTTACGTGCTTTGGGGATCGTTTGACACTGTCAGGACCAACTGGCTCCATAGCTAAGGTCTTAATAGATGTCCATAAATTTTTTTAGCAAAAATGACGTCGGAAATCGGGATCACCGAAAAAGTTGGTGAACTATAACATAGAAATATCAGCAAAATGGGAGGTTTATTTGCTTTGGGGCTCGTTTGACCTTGAAAATGGATCATTTTGGCCGTCAGGGCCAACTGGCTCCATAGCTAAGGTCTTAACAGACGTCCATGAAAATGTTTGGCAAAAATGAAGTCAGAATTTCGGATAACCAAAAAAGATGGTGAATTGTAGCACACGAAATTTGACAAAATGGGGGGTTTACCTGTTTTTGGGATCGTTTGACCTTGTAAATGGGCCGTTTTGGTCGTCACGGCCAACTGGCTCTATAGCTGAGGTCTTAACAGACGTCTTTGAAATTTTTTAGCAAAAATGACATTGAAATATCGGATCATCAAAAAACATGGTGAACTATAGCACACGAAAATCGGTAAAATGGAGGGTTTACATGCTTTGGGGCTCGTTTGACCTTTTTAATGGGTTGTTTTGGCCGTCAGAGCCAACTAGCTCCATAGATAAAATCTTAACGGACATCCATCAATTTTTTTAGCAAATATGACCTCAGAATTACGCATCACCAAAAAATATGATGAACTGTAGCACAAGAAAATCGACAAAATGCGGTGTTTCCTGCTTTAGGGCTCGTTTGACCTTGTGAATGGACCGTTTTGGCCGTCAGGGCCAATTGGATTCATAGAAAAGGTCTTAACGAGCGTCCGTGATATTTCTTGGCTAAAATGACGTCATAAATTCGAATCACCAAAAAGAATGGTGAACTACAACATACGAAAATCGGTACAATTGGGGGTTTACCTGCTTTGGGGGTCGTTTGACCTTGTAAATGGGCAGTTTTGACCGTCAACGCAAATTGGCTCTATAGATAAGGTATTAACGGATGTGATGAATAATTTGGCAAAAATGAAGTCGAAATTCTGGATCACCAAAAAAGATGGTGACCTATAAGACACGAAAATTGACAAAATGGGGGGTTTAGCTGCTCTGGGATCGTTTGACCTTGTAAATGGGCCGTTTTGGTCATCAGGGCCAATTGAATCCATAGCTAAGGTCGTAACGGACGTCCATGAAATTTTTTGGCAAAAATGACGTCGAAATTCGGATCACCTAAAAAGATGGTGAACTATAGCACAAAAAAATCACCAAAATAAGGGGTTTACCTGCTTTGGGGTTCTTTTGACCTTGTAATGGGCCGTTTTGGCCATCAGGTCCAACTAGCTCCATAGCTAAAATCTTAACGGATGTTCATAAATTTTTTTAGCAAAAATGACATCAGAAATATGCTTCACCAAAAAATATGATGAACTATTGCACACGAAAATCGGCAAAATGGGTGGTTTACCTACTTTGGGGTTCGTTTGACCTTGTAAATGGGCCATTTTTGCCTTCCGGGCCAACTGGCTCCATAGCTAAGGTTTTATCGAACATCCATGATTTTTTTTGGCAAAAATGATGTCGTAATTCCGGATCACAAAAAAAGATGGTGAACTATAGCACACGCACATCGGGAAAATGAGGGGTTCACCTGCTTTGGGGATCGTTTGACCTTGTAAATTGGTCGTTTTGGCCGTCTGGGCCAACTAGCTCCATAGCTAAGGTTTTAGCAGACGTCCATGAAAAAAATTGGCAAAAATGACATTGGAATTCTAGATCACCAAAAATGATGGTGAATTATAACACACGAAAATTGGCACAACGGGGGGTTTACCTGCTTTGGGGCTCGTTTGACCTTGTAAATGGGCCGTTTTGTCCATCAGGGTAAATTGGCTCCATAGCTAAGGTCATAACGCACGTCCATGAATAATTTGGCAAAAATGTATTCAGAATTCGGATCACCAAAAAAGTTGGTGAACTATTGCACACTAAAACTGGTAAAATGGGTGGTTTACATGCTTTGGGGGTCATTTGACCTTGTAAATGGATCGTTTTGGCCATCAAGGCCAACTAGCTCCATATTTAAGATCTTAACGGACGTCCATAATTTTTTTAAGCAAAATTGGCATCGGAATAAGGCATCACCAAAAAAATGGTAAACTATAGCACACGAAAATCGGTAAAATGGGTGGTTTACCTTCTTTGGGGTTTGTTTGAACTTGTAAATGAGTCGTTTTGGACTTCAGGGCCAATTGGTTCCATAGCTAAGGTCTTATGGAAGTCCATGAAGTTGTTTGGCAAAAATGACGTCGTAATTCCAGATCACAAAAAAAAATGGTGAACTATATAGCATACGAAAATTGGCAAAATAGGGGTTTTACCTGCTTTGGGGCTCATTTGACCTTGTAAATAGGTTGTTTTGGCTGTCTGGGTCAACTGGCTCCATAGCTAAGGTTTTAAAAGACGTCTATGAAAAAATTTGGCAAAAATGACATCGAAATTCCAGATCACCAAAAAGGATAGTGAACTACAACATACGAAAATCGACACAATGGGGGGTTTACCTGCTTTGGGGCTCGTTTGACCTTGTAAATGGCTGTCTGGGTCAACTGGCTCCATAGCTAATGTCTTAACGAATTTCCATGAATAATTTGGCAAAAATGAAGTCGGAATTTAGATCTCCAAAAAATATTGTGAACTATAGTACAGGAAAATCGGCAAAATGGGAGGTTTACTTGTTTCTGGGATCATTTGACCTTGTAAATGGGCTGTTTTGGCCGTTCGGGACAACTGGCTCCATAGATAAGATCTTATCGGACATCTACGAACAAATTTGGCAAAAATGACATCAAAATTCTGGATCACCAAAAAAGATAGTAAAATATAACACATGAAAATCGGCATAATGGGGGGTTTCCCTGCTTTGGGGATCGTTTGACCTTGTAAATGGGCCGTTTTGGCCGTCAGGGCCAACTGGCTTCATAGCAAAGGTCTTAACGGATGTCCATGATATTTTTTTG
Source organism: Solanum microdontum (assembly GCA_036250385.1). NCBI lineage: Eukaryota > Viridiplantae > Streptophyta > Magnoliopsida > Solanales > Solanaceae > Solanum > Solanum microdontum. Next base: position 13,607 of record JAJONQ010121183.1, read on the forward strand.
AAAAAGTGACGTCGTAATTTCGGATCACCAAAAAAGATGTTGAACTATAACACACAGAAATCGGCAAAATGAGAGGTTTACTTGATTTGGGGCTCGTTTGACCTTGTAAATTGGTCGTTTTGGCCGTCAGGGCCAACTGGCTCCATAGCTAAGGTCTTAACGGACATCTACAAAAAAATTTGGCAAAAATGAAGTCGAAATTCTGGATTACCAAAAAAGATGGTGAACTATAGCACACGAAAATCAACAAAATTGGGGGTTTAGCTGCTCTGTGGATCATTTGACCCTGTAAATGGGCCATTTTGGTAATTAGGGCCAACTGGCTCCATAGCTAAGGACTTAACGGATGTCCATGAAATTTTTTGGCAAAAATAACATCGAAATCCTGATCACTTAAAAAAATGGTGAACTATAGCACACGAAAATTGGCAAAATGGGGGGTTTACCTGCTTTGGGGTTCGCTTGACCTTGTAAATGGGCCATATTGGCCGTCAGGTCCAACTAGCTCCATAGCTAAGATGCTAATGGACATCCATAAATTCTTTAGCAAAAATGACATCAGAATTATGCATCATCAAAAAATATGGTGAACTATTGCACACGAAAATCTGCAAAATGGGCGGTTTCCTTACTTTGGGGTTTGTTTGACCTTGTAAGTTGGTTGTTTTGCCCTTCAGGGCCAACTGGCTCCATAGCTAAGGTCTTTTCGGATGTCCATGAATTTTTTTGGCAAAAATGACGTCGTAATTCTGGATCACAAAAAAAGATGGTGAACTGTAGCACACGAAAATTGGCAAAATAGAGGGTTTACCTGCTTTGGGGATCGTTTGACCTTGTAAATAGGTCATTTTGACCGTCTCAGCTAACTGGCTTCATATTTAAGGTTTTAACAGACGTCCATAAAATTTTTGGTAAAAATGACAACGAAATTTTGGATCACCAAAAAAGAAGGTGAACTATAACATACGAAAATCGGCACAATGGGGGGTTTACCTGCTTTGGGGCTCGGTTGACCTTGTAAATGGGCCATTTTGGCCATAAGGGTAAATTGGCTACATAGCTAAGGTCTTAATGGACGTCCATGGATAATTTCCCTAAAATGAATTCGAAATTCGGATCACCAAAAAAGATGGTGAATTATAGGAGACGAAAACCAGCAAAATGGGTTGTTTACCTGCTTTGGGGGTCGTTTGACTTTGTAAATGGGTTGTTTTGGCCATCAAGACAAACTAGCTTCATAGCTAAGAACTTAACGGACGTCCATAAATTTTTTCAGCCCAAATGACGTCGGAATTAGACATCACCAAAAAATATGGTGAACTATAGCACACAAAAATCGGCAAAATGGGTCGTTTACCTGCTTTGGGGTTCGTTTTACCTTGTAAATGGGCCGTTTTGGCTGTTAGGGAAAATTGGTTCCATAGCTAAAGTCTTAACGGACGTCCATGAATTATTTGCCAAACAAGAAGTCAGAATTCTGGATCACCAAAAAAGATGTTGAACTGTAGCATAAGAAAATCGGCAAAATGGGGTTTTACCTTCTTTGGGGTTCATTTGACCTTGTAAATAGGCCGTTTTGAACGTCTTGGCCAACTGGCTCCATACCTAAGGTTTTAACAGATGTCCATGAAAAAATTGGCAAGAATGACATCGGAATTCCGAATCACCAAAAAAAATGGTGAACTCTAACACACGAAAATCGGCACAATGGGGGGTTTACCTGCTTTGGGGATCGTTTGACCTTGTAAATGAGACGTTTTGGCCGTCATGGAAAATTGGCTCCATAGCTAAGTTTTTAATGGATGTCCATGAATAATTTGGCAAATATGTAGTCGAAATTCGGATCACTAAAAAAGATTGTGAACTATAGCACACGAATATTGGCAAAAAGGGGGGTTTACCTGCTTTAGGGCTCGTTTGACGTTGTAAATGGGCCATTTTGTCCATCAGGGATAACTGGCTCCATAGATAAGGTCTTAACGTACATTCATGAACAAATTTGGCAAAACATACATAAAAAATTTGGATCACCAAAAAAGACGGTGAACTGTAACACACAATAATCGGCACAATGGGGAGTTTACCAGCTTTGGGGATCATTTGACCTTGTAAATGGGACGTTTTGGCCGTCATGAACAAATTTGGCAAAAATTACATCAAAATTCTGGAACACAAAAAAAGATGGTGAACTGTAACACACGAAAATTGGCATAATGGGGAGTTTACCTACTTTGGAGATCGTTTGACCTTGTAAATGGGCCATTTTCGCTGTCAGGGCAAATTGGCTCTATAGCTAAGGTCTTAACAGACGTCGATAAATAATTTGGCAAAAATGAAGTCGGCATTCGGATCACCAAAAAGGATTGTTAACTATAGTACATGAAAATTAGCAAAATGGGGGGTTTACCTTCTTTGGAGATCGTTTGAACTTGTAAATAGTCCGTTTTGGCGGTCAAGTCCAACTTGCTCCATAACTAAGGTCTTAACAGATATCCAATAATTTTTTTTGTAAGTCTGACGTCGAAATTCTGGATTACCAAAAATGATGGTGAACTATAGCACACGAAAATTGGCAAAATGGGGGTTTTACCTGCTTTGAGGATCGTTTGACCTTGTAAATGGGCCGTTTTGGCCGTTAGGGAAAATTGGATCCATAGCTAAGGTCTTAACGGACGTCCATGAATAATTTGGCAAACAAGAAGTCGGACTTCTGGATCACCAAAAAAGATGTTGAACTATAGCACACGAAAATCGGTAAAATGGG
>JAJONQ010121184.1:0-40376 GCA_036250385.1 Solanum microdontum
TTAGCTGCCAAGAATATGATAGATGGTTTGTGGAACTTCCCTTGGGAGGTGGCATTGGAGATAAGAAGAATTCAAGTTCTTAAGGAAGGGTTGGAGGTAACAGTTGAACATTCTCTGAGAGAGGGAAACAAACTAGCAAATTTTATGGCTAATTTTGTGTTTTCTTTTGCAGGTACTGAAACAATTAGTTTTACTAGTTTCCAAGATTTACCTAATGAAGCTAAAACTTTACTAAACATGGACAAAAGGAAAATTCCTAATCTAAGGAAACGAAAGCTACACAATGCAAGAAGTGAGCACAATGACTGATACAAAATTCAAATTGCTTGACATCTCTAAATTTCAAGCCAAAATAGGAGCCCAGAGGTCATACAGAGCAGAAACAACACACACAAAGGGAAGATGCTCGCAAATCAGAAAGAAAGAGAACATAATTAACAACATACCTGACGTAGACCGGAGTAAGTTTGTTCCAAGGCTTTAGACAGTGGTATCAGCCCCTTGTTGGGCTCAATCTGTCAAGGATAAGGGATCAAAGTTATTAAGGCTACTTTAGGTGAAAAAAATAATCATGAGATCAAGGACATCACCTAGCTTGAAGCTTCTTTGCAGATACTCTGAGGTGGAGAAGTCTCCGATTGGGATGATTTCATGATGTTGGTGGGACTTGTCAACGTCCAAAGTGAAATACACCCAAAACTCAAAGTACAGGTTGGTTGTTTCAAGGCGGCCAGAGATGGATCAAGAAGAATGAGCATGGTGAGAGCTTTTGAACACTTAAGATTGCTGAAATAAGGATCAGATGGATGGAGCAACTGAGGAGAAAGCTGCAAGAACTCAAAGAACGTTCCTCTTTCTGTTTAGGATTAGCTTTCCAAATTAGATTTTTCTCTTTGTTATTTGGACTGGGTCTATTATGGGCTTGGTATTAATTTGTAACTTTTGGTTCCTTTAAATAAATGGGGCTTGCCCCATCCTTTAATTAAAAAAAAAAAAAATAATAATATGAAAAATTATTGGTCAAAAGTTAATATAAGGAAAGATGAAAGATAGAAAGAATTAACTGTAACATCTCGCTATTTGAAAGAACTAGAAAGAGCTAGATTTAGAAAGAGTTGTTTTTGGAAAGAAGGAAAAATCTAGAAAAGTGATTAAGTATGTTAAGTTTGAGTTTTGGTCAACTTTAAATGACCATAACTCCTAGATTAGGATGAGTTAGGTTTCTACAAGATACCGTAGGAAATATCGTTGAACTAGATTTCCAACGCCGCCGAATTTACGCGATTCCAAGTTTGTGTGAGTGAGATATGTGCATTTGAAGTTGGGCTGTTCAAATAAGGAAATTCTAATCCGGATTTTAGAATGACATTATGGTCTTTTCATTACCCAATTAATTAAATCCATTTTTAGTAAATTATTTGGGGTCTAAACTGAGTTAATTCAATTTATGCTATTGAGATTTACGCTAGGGTTTTGAGAGAAGAGAAAAGAGGAGGAAAATAGAAGAAAAATCAAGATTTCATCGTCTTCGTGAGGAATTGATTGCGGGTTTCATCAAGGATTTGATCCTACAAGGTATGTGAGACTTTCGTTGTAACATCTCATAGTTTGAAATAACTAGGAAGAAGCTAATAATTTGAAATAGTCATTTTTGGAAAGAATGAAAATCTGGAAAATTTGTCTAAGTTAGGAAAAGTTGAGTGGTCAACTTCAAATGACCATAATTCCTAGCTCAGGATGAGTTAGGTGTACTTTTAGATATGGTTGGAAATCTCTTGGAATGATCTTTCCAATGCCACCGAATTTGCGCGATTTCGAGTTCGTATGAGTAAGTTATTCCCTTTGAAAGTTGGGTTGTTGGATTAATGAAAGTCTAATACGGATTTTGGAAGGGTAATTTAGTCTTTTCCTTACCAAATTATTCTAATTCGTTTTTAGGAGTTTAATTCGGGTAAAGTCAGATTTTAGAAAAATTAATTTTACGCTAGGGCTTGGAGAAGAGGAGAAAGGAGAAGAGCGTTCAAGATTCGTCGATTTCGTCAAGGGTAGGTTGTGGATTTCATCGGGGGTGATCCCTAAAAGGTATGTGAGATCACATAGAGTTGAGTTAGTTCACCCATGCACCAATAATGATTCAATTCAGCGAAATATGTGTGATTTGAAAGTAAATCCTTTGAGTTCTTGATGAAATTCGTTTGAATTCTTGTGGGTTGTTTTGTTGAAGTTTCTTGCGATTTGATTCATGTATCCGGGTGTAATTTTGGTTTGAATATATCATATATTGAGGGTATAAATGATCCTAAGTGTTTGGGGAAAGAACCATTGAAGTTTTAGAGGGTTTAGAGTTGAAAAACGGAGAAGAAAAATTGTCAAACACCTGGGGAAGGGGGTGGGGCGTCGCACCAGCCAATGCTCCCCAAAGCCGTCCCTGAATGTGGGGCTCTGGGGTGACGCGCCAGCCAGAGCTCCCCAACTTGTTCTCTGAATGTTGAGGGCTGGCACCCCGCGCCTCTCAGAGGTCAGTTCTTCCCGTTCTTATCGCACCTTTTCGTACTTGTTCCGTAGCAATGTACCTATGTTTTCTAGTTGATTCCAATACTCTAAGGTACATCTAACATCATGAAATCATCCATAAACATGGGATCATGAACCTTGAATCTATAATCTAATTCAAGGAAAGTCAGGATCAAAGTCAAGAGAAGTTAAGAGTCAAGTCTAGAAGTTAAGAAGCAAGTTAAAACAAAGTTTTTAAAGTTTTCAAAAGTCTTTAACAAACGTTTTAACTTTGTTTTAAGACTTAAGTTTCAAGTTAAGCAAAGAGTAAATAGTTGAGTTCATTTCTCAAAAAAGCTATAAGGGAACTAAGTATTTCCTAAGAGTTTATAAATGTTTTCACATTTGAGCAAGAAAAGGGAACATCGATTCCAAGAGAGCTTTTAAGCTAAGTTTTGAGTAATTATCTCAAACCAAAGAAAGAAATTTGTTTTAAAAACATATGAGCTAAGTATATTTTGGGAGTAGTATTGAGCATCGATATGGGGATGCGAGTTCATAATAAATCAAGTCTCTATAAACCAGTAGCCATCATGGGCAGTAAATGATCATACATTTTAGATGTCTCCTTAGGATGCTTTTAGCATAGACTAGTGGATCCAGTTAGTGAGTTAGGTTCTATACCCCTGGCAAGGTATAGGACGGTCCTTGGCAGTGTGAGGTAAAACACTGTACCATCACTTAGGCTCATAGTGGTGGTTGTTGGTTAGACAATCTTTCACAAAAACTATAGTACTTTGTTATATGAGTAAAGTTGAGTTTGTTAATGCATTTTCTTTATTGAACTAAGTTGCTTTTACTGTTTTATAAAGCTTTTCATATAATGCATGTGTTTCATTGCTTTATTATGAGTTGAGTTATTCATGAGTTGAGAAGAGCTAAGATAAGTGTTTCTTTCAGAATCTTTTCAAGCCTATGTTATGTTTAGCATTCCAACTCGCATACTCGTACATTTAATGTACTGATGCCAATTGCCCTGCATTATCTTATGATGTAGACGCACGTAATCAAGATCAATATCCAGCGCCTCGTTGATCCAGTTGAGCACTCCAGAGTCAGTGAGTGAGCCTCCTTGCTTTTCGGAGGACTCCTTTTTATTGCTTTCAGTTTTATTATCAGTTCATTAGGATGTTGCGGGGTTTGTCCCAACATCCATCTCAGTTGTTTTAGAGGCTTCATAGATAGTCAGACAGTTAGTTATGAGTCTTTCAACTTTATATTTCAGATGTTTTGCTATGAGACTTGAGTAGCCATTTTGGCTAGTTTGAATACTTTCTTTAAAGACATTGTAAGATTTTTCATAAGTTCTTTATTTGAGTTATATCTCTTGTGTTTAAGTCTTCCGCTAAGTAAGTAAGCCAGGCCAAGAGTTTGCTTGGGGTCAGTAATGGTTCTTGAGTGGCAGCCACGTCCGGGGTGTAGGCATGATGCGTGACATTCGTAATGTTGGGTTCGTTAACTGATGCTTATCGTGACCAACGACACTAACCTATGGTACTAGTGTCTACGATCATCGATAATATAGTAACCCAACCAAGGGTTGGGATCGTGTCCCAAAGGAGTGGTTTTGAGAATTAGTAGAAAAATTAAATTTAGTTCTAACTAGTCGTAGCTAAAGACATTAACGAGTAAAAACATAGTGAATTAAAGGGGGTGACACAAAAGTGTCAAATATCAATTTGGGTTTTGTCACAAGTAGTAAAAACAACAAAAATAACAAGAAAATCAAGCATGGGGGAAGAGTTCTTGGGGTGTGACCGCAATACAAGTTAGATAAATAGTTGGGTACATGCTTTTGATAAGTAATTTGTAAGATAATAGTGACTAGGCTAAGGTTTAAATGGAAATAAGTTCCCTTTCGGGAAACCTACCCTGTTTCAAATGTGTTTTTCTCAAACACTCTTTTGCCGCATGAAGACCAGCATACGCCTTACCCCACTCACTCGCTCGAGCTGAGTGTAAGGATATGGGACTACGGCTCACCTTCTCAGGCTGAACCTCATGTCGACCCACTCCTTAGACCATCAGTCTAGTGGTCTTGGTTTCGCGATCTCCTTCTCGGGAAAGCTGAAAACATATGTGTGACTTTGTATTTGCACCTATAAACCCTTTAGATTAAACCACAACCACTAGGTGAAGTCACCATTAAACTACATCTAACTTATCATCAAGTAAGACCCAACAATAATATCAACACATATTTGCTAAATCACACCCTAAGAATGGAGGTTTTTAGCCACACATCAAGAAATAGCAAAATACACCTAAAATGATAGTAAAATCAAATGGGTATAAGAAATTAAACCTTGATTTAAGCAAAGGAAGAAGAATAGAGAAGATCCACTTCCAACTTGGGGAAAATGAACTCCTTGCTTCAAGTTCCCAAAACCCTCTCCAAACTTGAGAGAAAAATACCCAAAAGTACTATTCTATTGTAAACAAAAATAATAATGTTCGACTCCCTAAAAATTAATAATTTTTTTAGTATTTATAGATTTTAGAAAATAGTGCTGGCGGATCATTCGGTGAGGTTAGTCAGAAATGTTGATTAACTCGGCGATTCGCCCTTTGGTGTAGTTTGTCGCCGTTTTGCACTAGCCTTCAACATCGTTGTGCTCTGTGTCATTGGGCGACAAGGTACTACTTCGTGGAGCTATTTGGTGGAACACTGACTGTTCCTTTCATCGCCTTTTTGATCCTGCTCCTTCAGGGCTTCGCGTACTAGAACAAAAGGCGAAGTGCCTCCCTTCGGCGAATCGCCAAGTGTGCTTGGCGATGGTCAGGCTTCAGAGTTTTCAGCCTTGTTGTTCCTTTTTGCGCCTAAGTGTCCATGCTTTCACTAAAACTTTAAATACCTGAAACTTAAGTGTTTTCATCAGATGTTGAGACAAAATAAGCATTTGAGGACACTATTTCTATCAAAATAAAGCCTTCAATGAGTCCAATTTGTGGACTCATCAACACCCACAAATTAAATTTTTGTTTGTCCTCAAGCAAACTCAAGTTCAGCCGTTCAACAAGGTGTCTCAAATAGTGCTACACAAGACTAAATCATGAACATACAGAACAAGACTCAGATTACTTATGCAAAGATCAACTGTGTACTCAAAAATTTAAGTTGTGACACATCACTACCAAAGATTCTCATGCTTGCAATACTTGCTACTTGTTTAAGTTCATGCTCAACAAAAAGTATATAAATGCCCTCACACAAAGATGATTCCATATTCACACCTATAGGTTAATCAATTTAAGATCAGGAATCAGATGCACCGCTCACACTCAAAAAAGAGGAACACAATGCATTTTCACCCATAGGTTTGCCCTTATTTTCCAATCGACTTTTGAATTGGCTTATTCAAGATCAAAAAGGTTTTTTCAAGGCTTGTAATGGGGCTGAGTGCAAAGGTATGGTCATTTAGGCTCAGTGACTTTTTTCCTCATGAGATGTGGCATCCTCAAAGCATTCCCTTCTTTTCCTTTATCAATTCTTTTTCTAGTGCTTCTAAGTCATCTTTTTATTCACCTCCATGGATTGCTTGGAAACCCGATTTCTTAGGTATTTTTTTCCTGAAGGGTTTCCATTGTTCTGCAACACCAGGGGTTAAGGGGGACTTTTCTTGCACTTCTTGATTTCTCCTTTTCCTTTTCACCACACCCCCAACTTAGTCTTTTGGCCTAAGTTGGCTATTCACTAAACCACAAATCAAGAGGATTATAGGTAGTGGGTCACGTAAGGTCTAGGGTTCATCAAGGTTCTTCCAAAGAAAGGTAAGGCTCAACGGTGTTCAAAAGAGTTTCACACGCTCACGGGTAGGCCACAAAAGAGGTATATGCCAAATTTGGCTCACACTCTTTAAAGTTGCCTAAGATAATTTCAAGAGCACACCTTTCTAAATCAATTAGACTAACGGGTCAAATTCTGGGTTTATTCATGCATGGTTCAAAGTAAACTAATCACACAAGGCATCGACACTTAAGTCAAGCAAGACTACACACTTTTGCTAGTGTGCAACGGTCATTACAAAAGAATCAATTTGATAAATGGCTAATCACAACAAGATGCAAAGAGTTTACATATTGTCTATGCAACTTCATTTGGCCTCATCGTAGCCGTACATTCATGTTCGTTCAATTGTATGCACTATTTAAGTCATCAGTATTGATTGAGACTGAGACTTAAATTTTGTAAAAGAACAGCCACTTTCAACACACGAGAGGTGGCAAAACTGTGCGAAAATTTCAAATTTTTTCGAAAGGGTCAAAATCATTTTTAATTTAAAACAAAGGAGAGCCACAAGCTCAAACATCCACAAAAAGCAGTGTAACAACAATTTTAAAATAGAACAACCCAAATATACACAAAACACAAGTCACAAATAACACATAAAAGGTGAGCCTCACCCCACCACAAATAAAAAACAATTGTCCTCAGATGCAAATAAAAGTATCAGAATTGGAAAATATAATAAGACAGAGAGGGAGGTGAAGAGGGAATCCTGGCTAATAGGTCGCTTAATCTGTCTGGGCATCAGCACCTGGAGTGACCACCTGAAGGACTAGCTCCACTGGATCCAGCAGCAGGAGACTTTTCCAAAGAAGCTTGCATAGCAACATCTATCATGATTTCTTCAGTCTCGGCTATGTCGTCCGCTGTAACTTCCTCAAACATCTTTTCATCAGTTTCTGCCTTTGATTCAGGGTCGACTATATGCTCTATTCCATCTCCATGTCTTGTGGTAGTCTGAGGCATCTCGGGCACATCTGGAATTTCCACTGTTCCAAAGATCATTGATATATCGGTGTACTTTAGGTAGTCCACATCTTTCTTCAGCTCTGCAATTACGGCCTTTAAGGTTGTCACATCCTCTGTGGCTCTTTGATCGTGCTTACACACTACCATCCTGGCCTCTACAGCATCAATAGTAGTGCTCAGTGGTCTCACAATATTATCGAGGGAAACCTGAATCATGCCTGGAATGGAGCTTTCTATGCTTGCAGTCCGACAATTAGCAGATTGGGTAAGCTATCCCATTCGGATCAAGGATGCTTGGGTGATTGGCTCACGAGAGGCAACAACAGTCGTAGGTTTGGGTGGTAATGAAGCAGCAGAGGGACCTGTAGGGTTAGAAGGAGTGGTAATGACATCAGATATACCTGAAGGCCCAGGGGCTATAGTAGGAAAGTATGCCTTTGCAGGCATAGATCTAGTGGCCACAACTTCCTTCTGTTTCTTTTCTGCTTGGTCCTTAGGATATTCAACTTCGATCTTTTGGATACTGGTGGAGGCGGTGGCAGCCAAGTCCACATCCTTCGTTACATCTCTAGGCACCCGAGTTTCTTTTGCATAATTTAGTGATTAATACTGGGAAATGGGGAAATGTCTGGCTCTGCTTTGCACGCATAGGGATCTCAGAGGCAATGATCATCCTGAGATTTATCCTGGTTTTCTTCATGATGCATCCGTGATAGGCTGCCTTCGCTTGGCGAATGATTGATTCGTTCTGTGATGGCATAACTGTTCTGCTGATGAATCCGAACCAGTATCGTGCTGCGATGTTCAGATTTTTATTCTCAATCAAAACTCCTTCTTCTAACCATGTTGGAGAATTATCATCTGAGACTAGTGGAGCTAACCACTTTTTCATAGCATCCAGCTTCTGTGTCCTGATCAAGTGCTGGCAGTGATTAGTAATCTTATCGGACATACCCAAAACTGTGTTGATAGCCTCACTGTCACATGCTACTTTCCTTCCTCTAACGACCACGTAGTAAACCACTTTAAATGACGAGACTAGCCTTTTTCCGTTGAGGTACCAATGCACTGTATGCATCGTAGAAGTCTCTAACCCAGCTTGGTATGTAAGAGCTTGTGAAGATTTGGAATTTGTGATGTTTCAGACCTTCCATCACCTTTGGATACCTATTAATAACCCCATCTATAGAAAGTCATTTATCCTCAATGATCGTTCTCAAACCTTCTACCTTTGATCTATTTGTTGATCATGTTGGGGACCTTGTACTGGAGGTGCCAGCATTAATGCTTGCTCTGGAGCTGCAGGAGTTGGAGTGGTGGATTGACTATTTCTGATCCGATATGGATCATGTATAATTTTGGATCGTAATTCAGCCCTCCTTGCCTCTGTTTGGTAGTCTTCGTCAGACCCCACACTCTCACTGTTATATGTGGGTGGCTCGGTGGTGTAGAAACATGTGCTGTCAGAGCTTACGTCGAATAATTCGAGGGATTTCCCCTTCCCCTTGCTTTTTGAAGTTGTGGTGACCTTGCCCCTGGGTGGAGGTGCATTTTCACTAATCACAATTCCCTTCTCCCTTCCTCTGGTCGATTGTCTGGCCATGTCTGCAAAGTGTTAGATAGAATAGTTAGTAATTACATTGTAGCGTAAAATTGCAGACAAATTCGTCGATCTAATCAATGAATCACCAAACCTCTTTAGCGATCATGACTATGTCCACCGAGAGTTACAGAGGCCATAACACTTAAGATATGTAATTAAGAACGATTTAGGGTTAGTAGGCGAACCGCCGAGTGATTCGGCGATCTCAACTCAGCTTGCCGACTAACCTAACGTGTCTGAGATTTAACTCACTTTTCAAAATCGATCATACAAACCCCAAAAGCAAAATTAAACTATGCATTAATGAAATTCAGCCAGACCCATAACACCCATTCATGGTCAACATCCATTATGCATAGTTCACTACATTTAGTTTCAAGGTAAGTAGAGTAAAAAAGGAATTCGGACAGTAAAAATAATTAGGCCCCAATTTACAAATTAGAAGTAGGCATTCGAGAATTTCTACTCATATCAGAGAGATCTAACACGTATTAATGGACACCTAGAGTGCAGATGAGGTTGAATTCTTCAAAATCGAACGGGTTTTTTTAGAAACTAACATTTTTGCTGAGTGAAAAAAATTGTAATGCTAGGTGGCAAAAAAAAATCCAAGTTCCAAGTGCTAATATGTGACTAAAGTACTAATTTTAAAATGAGAAAATGTAGATTACTACCTTGGTGTGAGTTTATGGGGTTTGAAAGTGAGAAAGAATGAAGAAGTGTGACTGTGGCCATATACGCTCTTCAATTTGTGTCTGTTCAGCGACGTTAGTTGCACTCGCCAACCTACTCGGCGATTCGTTGAGTGATCATTTATCCTTCCATTTCTGTAAAACATCAATTTCTTGGGGATCACGTAGGCGGTCTGGTTCGATATCGCCGAATCAGATTGGCGACACGCCGCCTATTTTTCAAGTTCACCGAGTTTTACAGGCTCTGCATAGCACTTGCATTGAGCCAAATGGCGAATTCAGTCAGGTTCGCTGACCTACTTGGCGATTCGCGGAATGGACTTCTGTTCGCCAATCTTCACTTTTCTACAATTCCTTCACTTTAACCTACAACATCAACACACCATTATTCATAAAAGAAAAAATCTAGTCATTTACGACCTTGGGTTTCCTCCCAAGAAGCGCCTTATTTACCGTCGTGTCACGACTCAAGTCATTGCTCAAGTTTCATTGTTGGGGTTGGCCATATCCTCTTTAGGCAACCCCTATTTCTCTGCGGATGGAGTTGAGGCAATGCATGACTCATCAGGTCCTCGAGCAGTTGGATAGCTTTGGAATGAGACCAAATAAGTCGTTTCATTCCTTCGATGTCTTCTTTTAATCCCTCCAGCTCTTTGTCTTGCTCGGTCACCTTGCGGAGAATTTTTTAGAGCATTCCCTCGATGCGTTTGATCTCCATGTTATCATTATTTCTTCTATTATGAGGCGGAATGTATTTATCCTTCCTTTTTCACTGACCTTCGGCCTTCACCATATTTCTTTTCAACTCATTCATTTGAGTCATCAGTGCGGTTATTAAGAAATCCTTCTCAACCTCTCGGCTAATTTTAGCCATATTGTCAAGCAGTTGGACTGCTATTGTATACGACTGCTTTAGCATCCCATCAGGAAGGAGTTGGTCAACCAACATCTTATTTTCGGAGCCAAGACTTCGGTATAAGCAATCAAGGAGGATTGTACCGAGTTTTCCATGAGTGGGGCATTGAGTTAGCAGTTTGTTGAATCTTGCCCATGACTCCTGGATCCTTTCACCTTTCAATTGCTTGAAGGTGAGGATACGATTGCGGAACATCATTACCTCTAATGGAGGAAACTCCATTAGCTCCTGAATACTACTCGCTAGTCTTACTTACCCTATTTGGAGGCAGACAAACCAACGAAACAAAACTAAATATTAAGTTAGTAGACTACAAGTAAGAAGAACAAAAATTCAACTAATTTAAAAGATCTCAAGTAACACCACTCCCCGGCAGTGGCGCCATTTTAATACTTATCGTGACTAACGATACTAACCTACAGTACGAGTGTCTATGATCGTTGATAATATACTAACCCAACCAAGGGTTGGGGTCGTGTTCCAAGGGAGTGGTTTTGAGAATTAATAGAAAAATAAAATTTAGTTCTAACTAATCGTAGCTAAAGACATTAAAGAGTAAATACATAGTAAATTAAAGAGGGTGACACAAAAGTGTCAAATATCTATTTGGGGTTTTGTCACAATTAGTAAAAACAACAAAAATAACAAGAAAATCAAGCATGAGGAAGAGTTCTTGGGGTGTGACAGCAATACAAGTTAGATAAATAGTTGGGTACATGCTTTTGATAAGAAATTTGTAAGATAATAGTGACCAGGCTAAGCTTTAAATGGTAATAAGTTCCCTCTTGGGAAACCTACCCCGTTTCAAATGCGTTCCTCTCGGACACCCATTTGCCGCATGAAGACCAACCTACGCCTTACCCCACTCACTCTCTCGAGCTAAGTGTTAGGATATGGGACTAGGGTTCACTCTCTCGGGCTGAACCTCATGTCGACCCACTCCTTAGACCATCAGTCTAGTGGTCTAGGTTTCGCATCCTCTCTCTTGATAAAGCTGAAAACACATGGGTGACTTTGTATTTGCAACTACAAACCCTTTAGATTAAATCACAACCACTAGGTGAAATCACCCTTAAATACATCTCTGCGTCGCAGACTAGTTTCCAGACAATGATTTCTTGATCTTTTCTCATGTTTAACTATCTGAAAACACTCCTAAACATCATGTAATCCTTCCTATCACAAATCACAGTCCTTGAATACATAAATTCAATTCAAGGAAAGTGAAGAGTCAAGTTAAGAATCAAGTCAAGAAAAGTTCATTATGTTTTTCAAAAGTCTTTTACAAATGATTTAACTTCATTTTAAGACTTAAGTTTTGAGTTGAGTAAAGAGTAAGAGTAAAAGTTCTTTTCTTCAAAGATTATACAGAAACTAAGTATTCCCAAGAGTTAGAAATGCTTTCACATTTGAGTAAGAAAGGGAACATCGATTCCAAGAGAGATTTTAAGCTAAGTTTTGAGTAATTATCTCAAACTAAAGAAAGTGTTTTGTTATAAAAACACATGAGCTAAGTATATTTTGGGAGTAGTGTTGAGCACCGATATGGGGACGCAAGTTCGTTTTAACTCAAGTCTCCATAAACCCTGTAGCCATCATGGGTAGTAAATGATCATACTTTTTAGATTATTTCATAGATGATTCGTTAGTGCTTTTAAGCATAGACTAGTGGATCCACTTAGTTAACGCATCCTATATGACGACAAAGTATAAGACAGTTTTGGCAGCGTGGGCAAGACGTTGTATCACCACTTAGGCTCATAGTGATGGTTGTTGGTTAGAGAAACTCCCACATAAATTATATTACTTTATTAGATGAGTAAGTTGAGTTGTTATTGCATTTCTTTAACAAACTGAGTTGCTTTCTACTGTTTTAAAAGCTTTTCATATATTGCATGTGTGTTGTTGCTTTATATTGAGTTAAGTTATTCATGAGTTGAGTAAAACCAAGATAAGTGTTCCTTTCAGATTCTTTTCAAGCTTACGTTATGTTTTAGTATTCACCTCACATACTCGTACATTCAATATACTGACGCCAATTGGCTTGAATCGTTTTATGATGCTGACACAGGTAACTAGGATCATCATCCAGCGCCTCGTTGATCCAGTTAAGCACTCAGAGTCAGTTGGTGAGCATTATTGCTATTCGGAGGACTCCTCTTCATCATTTGTTTTAGTATTTAGTTCATTAGGATGTCGTGGGTCTATTCCCGACATCCCTCTTTATTTTAGAGGCTTCATAGACAGTCAGACAGTTAGTTATAAGTCCTTTAGATTTGTATTGCAGATGTTTTGCTATGTGACTTGAGTAGCCATTTTGGCTCCTTTGAATGTTTTCTTTAAAGATATTTTAAGCTATTTCATAAGTTCCTTATTTGAGGTATTTCTGATGTTTAAGTCTGCTGTTGGGTAAGTAAGCCAGACCAAGGGTTCGCTTGGGGCCAATAATGGTTCTCGAGTGCCAGTCCCGCGCAGGGTGTAGGCTTAGGGCATGACAAACTTGGTATCGGAGCACAGAGTTTAAGAGTCCTAGGGAGTCTATGAAGTCGTGCCAGTAGCTTCCTAGTTTTCAGTGTGAAGTGCGCCACATCTATAACTAGGAGGCTGTGACACTTAGGAAATATTATCACCTCTTTCATACTCATTTCGTGCGTTAGAGTTTGATCTCTAAAAGTTTCTTCTAATTCGTGCCTTCATATGTTTTTCAGTTAATCATGCCTCCACGAAGAGCTGTCCGAGGTCGTCCTGTTAGGAGGAACATTCAGGATCAAGGGGTACCTAATGCACTTGAAGTGCAACCCTAAGGAAAAGTTACCAATGTTGAGTTCAGCGAAGCGATCAAGATGTTAAGCCAAGTTGTGACCAACCAAGATGGGCAATAAAGAGGGACTCGAAAAGAAGAGGCTGATACTTTGAGGATCCATGAGTTCTTGAGGATGAATCCTCCAAGTTTCATTGGTTCAAGCATTATTGAGGATCCAGATCACTTTATTGAGGAACTGTCAAAAGTATTTGAGGTAATGTACGCTGTCGATGCTGAGAGAGTTGAACTAGATGCATATCAACTGAAGAATGTTGTTAGGACTTGATTTGACCAGTGGAAGAAGGGTAGAGCTGAGGGAGCACCACCTACGAGTTGGGATTATTTTGAGTAGGCCTTTTTTGGGAGTTTCTTTCCCCGAGAACTGAGAGAGGCCAAGGTACGAGAGTTTATCAACCTTCAGCAAGATTCACTAAGTGTTTATGAGTATGGGTTGAAGTTCACCTAACTATCTTGTTATGCTCCGGAGATGGTTGCAGATATGAGGAGTAAAATGAGTTTGTTTGTTGCTGGGCTATGTCGTCTGTCGAGTAAGGAAGGCAAGGCTGCAATACTAATAGGTGATATGGATATATCCAGGTTGATGGTCTATGTGCAGCAGGTCGAGGAGGAGAAGCTGAGGGAGAGAGATGAATTCAGAAATAAGAAGGCTAAGACGATAGGGAATGAGTCCGGGAAGCCAAGAAATAATGCGAACCGGTCTTCTTTCCAGCAAAAGCAAAAGGGACCTACTCCATCATCTGCTAGTGCACTTGCATCCAGAAACAAAGGTTAGTACAATAGTCAGAATTCACAACATTTTAGAGCTAGACCTGCACAGTCTCAAGGTAGTGTGGCACATGGAGGTAACTGGGATCCTGTATGTGCTAAGTGTGGTAGAACCCACCCAGGTAAGTGTCACGATGGCTCTATATGTTGTTTCAAGTGTGGACAAGATGATCACTTCATGAAAGAGTGCCCTAAGAACCGACAAGGCAATGGGAATTAGGGCAATAAAGCCTAATCTTCATCAGTTGCTCCACCAGACAGGGTTGGACCTAGTTAAGCTACTTTCGGTACTGTCGAAGGAGCAAACCACCTTTATGCGATCACTAGTCGTCACGAGCAAGAGAATTCTCCAGATGTTGTCACTGGTATGATCAAAGTCTTTACTCTTGATGTTTATGCTTCGCTAGACCCAGGAGCAAGTTTATCTTTTGTAACCATTTATGTTGCAAATAATTTTGGTGTTCTTTCTGAGAAACTCTGTGAACCCTTTTGTGTTTCTACACCTATTGGGAAGTCTATTCTAGCTGAGCGAGTATGCCATGATTGTGTCATTTCCGTCAATCACAAGGACAACATGGCTGATTTAGTCGAATTAAACATGGTAGATTTTGATGTCATTCTAGGTTTGGACTGGCTTCATGCCTGTTATGCCTCAGTTGATTGTCGAATTCGAGTTGTCAAGTTTCAGTTTCGAAATGAGCCAGTCTTAGAGTGGAAAAGTACTTCAACAGTGCCTAAGGGTCATTTTATTTCGTACCTTAAGGCAAGAAAGTTAGTTTCCAAGGGGTGTGTCTATCACTTAGTCTGAGTTAATGACTCTAGTGTTGAGATACATACCTCCTATTCAGTCAGTTTCAGTAGTAAAAGAGTTTCCAGAAGTCTTTTTAGATGATCTTCTTGGAGTCCCTCCTGAGAGAGAAATAGACGACGGTATAAAAATTCTTCCAGATACACGTCCTATATCTATTCCGCCATATAGAATGGCACAAACAGAATTGAACGAGCTAAAAGAGCATTTGAAAGATCTCCTTGATAAGGGTTTCATTCAACTAAGTGTCTCACCTTGGGGAACTCCGGTTTTATTTGTGAAAAAGAAGGATAGTTCCCTTAGAATGTGTACAGATTATCTCCTGTTGAACAATGTTACCATCAAGAATAAGTATCCTCTTTCGAGAATTGAAAAAGCTAGTAACTTCTACACAAGTCTTCACAATTACTCCACTTCCCTTCCTTGCTTCGAGGAGGTTATATATTAGTAACAGAAGGAGACGATTTTGTCGATCAACTTCAGGGTGCTACTTGTTTCCCTAAGATAGACCTCAGATAAGGCTAGAATCAATTAAGAGTAAGGAAATGTGACATTCCGAAGACAACATTCAGAACCCGTTATGGTCATTATGAGTTGTTGGTTATGTCCTTTTTTTTTACCAATGCGCCTGCAGCATTCATGGACCTTATGAATAGTTCATTTAAGCCTTATTTAGATATATTTGTCATCGTGTTCATTGATGACATACTAATCTATTCGAGGAACCAGGAAGGTTATGCTAATCATCTCAGAATAGTTCTCCAAACTCTAAAAGATAGAGGGTTGTATGCCAAGTTCTTTGAGTGCGAGTTTTGGCTTGAGTTTGTGGTATTCTTAGGCCACATTGTGTCTGGAGAGGGAATTAAAGTTGAGACCCAGAGAATAGAGGCAGTGCAGAATTGGCCTAGACCCACATTTCCAACTGATATTAGGAGTTTCTTGGGTTTGGCTGGCTATTATAGAAGTTTCGTCGAGGGGTTCTCATCTATTTCGTCCCATTTGATCAAGTTAAATCAGAAAACAATGAAGTTTCAATGGTCTGAAGCTTGTGAGAAAAGCTTTCAGGAATTGAAAAAGAGATTGACTACTCCCCAGTCTTGACCTTACCAGAAGTTACGCAAGGCTTTGTTGTTTATTGTGATACGTCTAGAGTTGGTTTGGATTGTGTGTTAATGCATAATGGCAAAGTTATAGCTTATGCCTCCAGACAGTTGAAAGTTAATGAGAGGAAAACCCATGATCTTGAGTTGGATGCCGTAGTATTTGCTTTGAAAATATGGTGTCATTATCTTTATGGTGTTCATGTGGATGTGTTCATCGATCACAAGAGTCTCTAATATGTGTTTACTCAGAAAAAGATTAATCTCATACAAAGGAGGTGGTTAGAATTACTCAAGGATTATAACATAAGTATTACTTATCACCTAGGTAAGGCTAATGTTGTTGTTGATGCCTTGAGCAGGTTGTCTATGGATAGTACTGCCCATTTTGAGGAAGATAAAAAAGAACTAGCAAAGGATGTGCACAGACTTGCACACCTAGGAGTTCGCCTGAAAAGCAGTATCAAGACCCTATTTTGCTTGAATTGAAGGCAAATGTTCATAAGCAAAAAGTATTGGCTTTTGAACAAGGGGGAGATGATGTTTTGAGGTATCAAGGTAGATTGTGTGTACCAAGGGTGGATGAACTCCAAGAGAGGATCATGGAGGAAGCTCAGAGCTCTAGATATTCCATTCATCCGGGTTCCATAAAGATGTATCGTGACTTGAGAGAAGTTTATTGTTGGAGTAGTATGAAGAAGTGCATTGTAGAATTTGTTGCTAAGTGTCCGAATTGCCAACAAGTTAAAGTAGAGCACCAAAGGCCCGATGGATTGGCTCAAAATATAGAACTTCCGGAATGAAAGTGGGAGATGATTAATATGGACTTCATCATAGGTTTACCAAGGTCTCGCAGGCAGCATGATTCGATTTGGGTGATTGTCGATAGAATGACAAAATCAGGCCATTTTTTGCCAGTAAAGACTACCCATTCAACATAAGATTATGCCAAGTTATACATTCAAGAGGTAGTAAGACTTCATGGGATTATGACCTCCATTATTTCAGACAGAGGTGCGCAATTTACTGCACAGTTTTGGAAGTCATTCCAAAAAGGCTTGGGTTCGAACGTGAACTTAAGTAGCCTTTCATCCTCAAACAGATGGACAAGCAGATAATACACTTTTCTAACCTTAGAGGATATGTTGAGGGCTTGTGTGATTGATTTCGAAGGTAATTGGGATGATTACCTACCTCTTATTAAATTTGCTTACAACAATAGTTACCACTCTAGCATCTAAATGGCTCCTTATGAAGCTCTTTATGGGAGAAGATGCAAATCTCCTATTGGATGGTTTGAAGTTGGTGAAGCTGGTTGATAGGACCAAATTTAGTTCATCAAGCTATGGAGAAGGTGAAAATGATTCAAGAGAGGTTGAAAACGGCGCAGAGTAGTCAGAAATCCAACACTGATGTTAGGAGGAGGGAGTTAGAGTTCGAAGTAGATGATTAGGTATACTTGAAAGTTTTACCCATGAAGGGTGTTATGAGATTTGGTAAGAAGGGGAAGCTTAGTCCCCGGTATATTGGCCCTTACAGAATATCCAAAAGGGTTGGTAATGTAGCTTATGAGTTGGAGTTACCACAATAGTTAGCAGCGGTTCACCCGATATTTAATATTTCCATGTTGAAGAAGTGCATGGGAGATCCTTCACTTATCATACCAACTGAAGATATTGGTATCAAGGATAGCTTATCTTATGGAGAGATTTCGGTTCAGATTCTAGATCGCCAAGTTCGCAAGTTGAGGACTAAGGAAGTAGCATCAGTCAAAGTCCTTTGGAGGAACCAGTTTGTTGAGGAAGCTACTTGGAAATTTGAGGAAGATATGAATAAGAGATATCCACATCTCTTTGAGCCCGAAAAAATTCCAGACCAAGGTACTAATTCTCTTCTTAGTACTCTTTATTTATAAGTTGGCATGTGTAATTGCATTGCTTGTTGGGTGTTTGAGATGAATGTTAGGTGTTATACTCTTAGCCTATTAAAGTAATCTCATTTGGGGACGAATGTTCTCAAGGGGGAGATATTGTAACATCTCGCTATTTGAAAGAACTAGAAAGAGCTAGATTTAGAAAGAGTTGTTTTTGGAAAGAAGGAAATTTCTGGAAAAGTGATTAAGTATGTTAAGTTTGAGTTTTTTGTCAACTTCAAACGACTATAACTCCTAGTTCAAGATGAATTAGGTGTTATACAAGATACCGTATGAAATATCTTTGAATTATCTTTCCAACGTTGCCGAGTTTGCTCAATTCCGAGTTAGTATGAGTGAGATATGCCCATTTGAAGTTGGGTTGTTCAAATAAGGAAAGTCCAATCCGTATTTTAGAAGGGCATTATGGTCTTTTCATTACCCAATTAATTAAATCCATTTTTAATAAATTATTTGGGGTCTAAACTGAGTTAATTCAGTTTACGCTATTGAGAATTGCGCTAGGGCTTTGAGAGAAAAGAAAAGAGGAGGAAAGGAGAAGAAAAATCAAGATTTCGTCGTCTTCATGAGGAATTGATTGCGGGTTTCGTCAAGGATTTGATCCTACAAGGTATGTGAGACTTTCATAACGTTGGGTTCGTTCACCCACGTGCCAAACATGTTTATTTCAGCGTGAATTCGTCCTAAAAGGGTTGAAAGTTTGATTTTCTTGAATTTGTTTTCGTTCTTGAATTGTGCTGAGATTGAGAAGTTTCTAAGATCATTACGTCGAATTATAGAGTTGTTTTGAGTTAGGTTCTTAGGTACAATTGCTAGGTATCTGAATCTAAAGAGAATTTGGGAAAAAGAACCGAGTTTTGGCGAATTGAGGATGATAAATGAAGAAGGAAAAAGTCAGGCGAATCTAGGTTCTAGGCCCGCGTCACGGACCAGTTCCTTCGATTGGGAAAATCCTCCCTCGCGTCGCGGAGCAGTCACGGACCGTTCTACCTCAAAATTTATTTCGCGACCAAATATTTAAATACATCTCCGCGTCACGGACTTGTTTTAAGACAATGATTTCTTGATCTTTTTTCATGTTTAACTATCTAAATATATTCCTAAACATCATGAGATCTTTCCTATCACAAATCACAATCCTTGAATCCATAAATTTAATTCAAGCGAAAGTTAAGAAGTTAAGAATCAAGTCAAGAGAAGTTCATAAAGTTTTTCAAAATCCTTTTATAAACGTTTTAACTTCATTTTAAGACTTAAGTTTTGAGTTGAGTAAATAGTAAGAGTTATAGTTCTTTTCTTCAAATATTATATGGGAACTAAGTATTCCCAAGAGTTAGAAATGTTTTCACATTTGATCAAGAATGGGAACATCGATTTCAAGAAAGCTTTTAAGCTAAGTTCTGAGTAACTATCTCAAACCAAAGAAAGAGTGTTGTTTTAAAAACACATGAGCTAAGGATATTTTGGGAGTAGTATTGAGCATCGATATGGGGACGAGAGTAAATAATAACTCAAATCTCCATAAAACATGTAGCCATCATATTTAGTAAGAGATCATACTTTTTAGATGATTCCATAGTGCTTATCAACATAAACTAGTGGATCCACTTAGTTAAGGCATCTTATATGATGACAAAGTATAGGACAGTTCTGGCAGCGTAGGCAAGACGCTGTATCACCACTTAGGCTCATAGTGGTGGTTGTCGGCTAGATAAACTCCCACAGAAATTATATTACATTATTATATAAGTAAGTTGAGCTGTTATTGCATTTCTTTAACAAACTGAGTTGCTTTCTACTGTTTTAAAAGCTTTCCATATATTGCATGTGTGTTGTTGCTTTATATTGAGTTAAGTTATTCATGAGTTGAGTAAAGCCAAGGTAAGTGTTCCTTTCGATTCTTTCAAGCTTACGTTATGTTTAGTATTCCCCTCGCATACTCGTACATTCAATGTATTGACGTCAGTTGGCCTGCATCATTTTATGATGCAGACACAGGTAACCAGGATCATCATCCAGCGCCTCGTTGATCCAATTGAGCACTCAGAGTCAGTTGGTGAGCCTCTTTGCTATCCGGAGGACTCCTCTTTATCATTTGTTTTAGTATTTAGTTCATTAGGATGTCGTACGTCTTGTCTCGACATCCCTCTTTGTTTTAAAGGCTTCATAGGCAGTCATACAATTAGTTATCTGTCCTTTAGCTTTGTATTGCATATGATTTTCTATGAGACTTGAGTAGCCATTTTGGCTAGTTTGAATGTTTTCTTTAAAGATATTCTAAGTTATTTCATAAGTTCCTTATTTGAGGTATTTCTGATGTTTAAGTCTTCCGTTGAGTAAGTAGGTCAGGCCAAGGGTTCGCTTGGGGCTAGCAATGGTTTTCGAGTGCCAGTCCCACCCAGGGTGTAGGCTCGGGGTGTGACAATAACTAAGAGAATGTATAATTTTATAGTTAAAGAATTAATGTGCAATAAATGAATTTCTAATAAATTTTATACTTACATAAATAAATAGGACTTTTAATTAATGTTACTATTTTTTTTTTATAGATATTAGATTGTAATTTAGTGCAAGGGTAAAATGAAAGTGTTTATTCCATATTACTGAATCTAAAATTTATTTTGTTAATGATAAATTTTAAATGATTTATATATATTCACATATTTTCACATTTGTTATGATTTTCTTTTAAGATATAAAAAAGAACTCAATTTTTTTTAAAATAATATATTTTGAAGTTAAAAGATCTCGTTAACTTGATAATACAATCGAAACATGTATATTACCTACCCAAATATATGTGTGTGTGTGTGTGTGTTTGCATTACTAAAAATATATATCTCATAAAAATTAGCTATTAAATAAATAATAAAAATTAAACTAACACAGACTTCAACTGGCGTTATTAGAAGTCATATGAACTTTTTTTTCGTCGAAAATACTGAAATATTAAGAAATAGTAAATTAGTAAAACAAAAGGGCAATCTTTACATAGTAATAACTATTTTGAAGCAAACTCCTGACAATCTAAATCACACAAGTAGTACTGATCAATAAAGTCATTATTTTGTCTTGAGCATCAAAAATAAATCGTGACAATTCTCTAACTCTTGAGAAGTTTAATAATTTTGGGAAAAGATATTCAGAAACATATATTTACATCACAAGAGAAATTGTAAACAAAAACAAATGACTTTATACTACAATATAAATTGAACTTATACAAACTTCAATTGGCGTTATTACAAGTCATATGAACTTTTCTTCGTTGAAAATACTGAGATATTAAGAAATAATAATTCAGTAAAGCAAAAAGGCAATCTTTAACTAGTAATAAATATTTTGAAGCAAACTCCCTGACAATCTAAATCACATAAGTAGCATTGATAAATAAAGTCATTCTTTTGTCTCGAGCATCAAAAAACAAATTGTGACAATTCTGTAACTCTTGAGAAGTTTAATAATTTTGGGAAAAGATATTCAGAAACATATATTTACATCACAAGAAAAATTGTAAACAAAAACAAATGACTTTATACTACAATATAAATTGAACTTATACAAACTTCAATTGGCGTTATTACAAGTCATATGAACTTTTCTTCGTTGAAAATACTGAGATATTAAGAAATAATAAATCAGTAAAGCAAAAGGGCAATCTTTAATTAGTAATAAATATTTTGAAGCAAACTTCCTGACAATCTAAATCACAAAAGTAGCATTGATAAATAAAATTATTCTTTTATATTGAGCATCAAAAAATAAATTGTGACAATTCTGTAACTCTTGAGAAGTTTAATAATTTTTTAAAAAGATATTCAGAAGCATATATTTACAGCACAAGAAAAATTGTTAACAAAAACAAATGAATTTAGACTACATCATGTTAACTTCATATATTGGAACATTACATACTAATGTATATATTAAGCAAAAAAGTAATTATTATATCATCATACTTATTTTCCTCAAGTACTCGAGGTTAAAGAATATGCTCTCTTAGGATAGAACATTTTACTTCATCAGAATAGTGGTACCTCATATTCCGCTAAACTTCGAACTCACTCAACCACAACAAATCACACAATTTTTTTTAAAATGCAAGAAGAGGAAGAGTAGAAGATTAAAAAAAATTGTGGTTGAAAAATGAGAGAAAACCCCTCTATTTATAGTCAACAAAGGATAGTATGAACAAGTTTTTTTTATGTCTTATCTGAAAAGTCACGACCTTTCCAAGAAGCACAGCCCTTTTGAAAAGTTACAACTTATTGAAAAAGTCACAGCTCTTTGGAAAAGTCACAACTCATCGAAAAATCACAACCCTTTGAAAAAAGTCACAACTTATCAGAAAAGTCACAATTCATCGAAAAAGTCACAACCTAAGTTAGGGATATTATAGTAATTTAACATTCAAGTTAGGAGTTCATACTTTTAAGGTAATATAGATATAGATATAGATGTAAAAGGTACTATAAGTCACAATAATTGAAAATTCAAAATAGTTAAAAGATATATAAAAAATTTACGGTCAAAGATAGATTTGTTTGAATCTCGAAATCTAAAATGCCACATAAATTGAGATGGAGGGAGTATATCAGCTAGAGGCGTATCTAGGAATTCGGCAAAATGGGTGCACGAATACGAAAAAATGCATCTTAAATATAAATTTGATAAGTTTGACTTTTAGGTTCTTAATATGAACCATTAAATTTTAAAAATTATAGGTCCAAAATATATAATACTATTAGTTTTAAATTTTAATATACACATTTGATTTAATTATATAAAAATCTTATAGTGCAAAGTTTTTTAGGAACTTCCAATGTAAGGTACTTGAAAATTTTGAAAGAATAAAGAAAAAAAACAAAAGAAAAATTAGTTGAAATGTCAAAAGTATAATCGATAACCACTTGGGGAGGTGTTACTCAAAAAGACAAGATAGATATAAAACTTAAATTTTTATCCTTACTTAGAGAGGTGCACTCAATCATTATTGTATTATCATATGACACTTTAAATGTGGGTTCATACATCTATATTTAAATATTTTTAAAAAATATAACACTATTATATATGATCTAGAGAGGGGAGCATGGGTTCACGTGAACCCATGTCAATCTGGAGTAAAACTATTTTTTTAGTATGCTTATAGCATTGCACCATAGAGAAACTAAAATGTCTAGGTCAAAGTTGGATTTAAGATTTTAAATTTGTAGAATCTGGATTTTAAGGAAAGACATCGATTGAGGCTAGTATATTTTAATTGTTACGTGGTTTTTTCGATACAATATAGAGTTTGAACCAAACCTACTGAGTACTACTGAACCCATAACTTATAATGTAGATCTGCCTAACTAATGATGAAACATGATACTTAATAATACTACAACTAATAAATAGTATAAGAAAAAAAAGTCATATCATTCGGTTGAGTGACTTCCTCCCCTCTCGTTTATCAGGTAATTCATACATTGAATTCTTTGTATACCTATTCAAAATATAGCTTAAGACTTTATCATGGTCCCCTTTGATTCTGATACCATATATTCAAATTACCAGCTCATATTGAATGATGAGATTATGAGTGAAACAGACAAACTTAAGATTATTGAATGCTCTAATAACTAATACTAACTACCATGACCAAGTATACTAATCCGAAACTTCACCTTCTTCAACAAATAAACACATGCATTTGGTGCAAGGAAATAATCAGTTATATACTAGAAGTAATGTTGAAAACCAATAATTCTTTACTTTTAATTGACCCTATATGGAAACGACAAGCATAGAGATTCATAGAGTCCATAGATTGAGTTATTGAACTTTCAAACAATGAATGTGAAGTGACATCATATAAGCCAAAAGCATGTCAACTTTCAAAAATTCACACTCAACTACGTGATGTGGTGAGCATCAGAGGCGTATCCAGAATTCGACAAGATAGATACACGATTATGAAAAAAGCATCTTATATATAATTTGATTTTCTCTTTTCCGTATTTGTCCTACTCTACACATTAAATTGCCCCCAATACTTCCCATCATTCAATGTTCACTTCCCATTATCATCAAGAAGTTTCTTGTTTATTTTGATTCTTTCTTTTTTGTTTCTTCTTCTCTGTTTTCCGCATTCGCCTTAGCCCACACATTAATTTCCGTATTCTCTCTTTTCTGCATTCGACGTACTTCACCCCAAACCCAACCCCCAACCCCCAACCCTGGGTACTTATCAAAATTTCAAAGAGTTCCCATCATTTCTCATTATTGTCAAAAAGGTTTCTTCACTATATATAATACAATCACAAAACCCCAATGTTAGATCGATAAAATTTTTGATAATTGACAAATAGCGGAACAAATGAAAGGAACCGGTTGCGCCGATATGTTCCTTTCAGACCGAATCCAAATGGGATAAGGAGAACGTCAACCACGCGAATTAAAAGTTATAAAGCGGTGGAAGGGTTGCTTTTTCGATAAAAAACCAGTGCAAAAAGGTTTCCTTTCATAAAAAGATTTCCTTCAAGGAAGAGGAAGCGTGCATAAAATTAGTTTACAAGAATTTCCAAATTCCACACGGATAAGGAAACAGAGTTGAAGTAGGAAAAGGATTCTTGGTCTACTTAGTCTATAAATAGATTAAGAATCTTCCAACGAAACTTGCGCACTTAAACAAAAAATTACAAGTAGAATACAATCAAATAGAGGGAGTTCATATTTGAGTGATTTCCGATTACGAAGTGCAGCCAACATAAGGAAACAAGAAACAAGAATTGAAGAACTGATTCATAGGCTTATGTTTTATAGTTCTTAAGTCAAGTTTGCTTGTATTGAGTTTTTATCAATTTGTATCTTTAGTTCTTTTTAGATCCAGTGAACTATAAACTGGAGTAGGAATATAGTCTTCAAGTTGGGGTGACTTAAAGACTTGGGAACATAAATCTTGGGGGGTTTGTGTTGGAGTTTAGGAATTAGAGTTAGTCCCTAGGATTGCAAGAGTTGTAATTCGAATTCATAACTTGAACTGGGTCGACGATCTAGTTGGTTGTTGGTGTCTAGGAATTAGAGTTTATAATTCCTTAGGTTATATAGGTTTGTGATCTTTTGTTGAGGCTTAAGTTTAATGAAGAAGAATTAAATCCTATAGAGGTGTAGGTCGTGGTTTTTTACCTTTTATGAGTTGGGGTTTTTCGCGATAAAATATTATGTCATTACTTTATTTGTTTTTCTTAATGTAACTGCTGTAATCTGCAAATGAACAGATAGAATATACATGTTCCTTAGGCAAATATGGGGGTCAGTATTCCAACAATTGGTATCAGAGCAGATTATCTTTGTAGAGTCTATTAACTCAAGATAAGATCACTATGAATTCTGTACCTCCTCTTGGACACAGTGAATAACAACACATCAACATACCACCATTATTCAATGGACATTACTACTCACGGTGAAAGGCGAGAATGGAGGATTTTCTACAAGCCCATGACTATGAATTATGGATGAGAGTTACTGATGGTCCTCTTATTCCTATGATGAATGATGATGATGGGAAAGTCATTCCAAAGCCCAAGGCTCAATATGGAGAAGCTGATTATAGAATACTCGCAAAGAATGCTAAAGCTAAGTGCATCCTTGTATGTGGACTTGGACCTGACGAGTTCAATTGCATCTCTAGTTGTACTACAGCGAAACAAATTTGGGACACACTAGTCAATGCACATGAAGGAACTCCCTAAGTAAGAAAATTTAGAATTGCTAGACTATGCATTGAATATGAAACATTTAAGATGGAGAATAGTGAATCACTTCAAGATATGATTACTAGATTCACTACTATTGTGAATGAACTTGTGTCTTTGGGAAAGATATACACTACTGAGGAACTTGTTGATAAAGTGTTGAGGACTCTACCTAAGTCGTGGGAGATCAAGGTCACTGCAATTAGAGAAGCACATGATTTGACAACCATGAGTTTAGATGAACTTGTAGGGAATCTAAAGACTTACGAGATGGATGTTGATGAAACAAGAAATGAGTGGAAGAAACAAAGATATGATTTTCTCTTTCAAAGCAACTGAGAGTGATGAATCTGATCTGGATGATGAGGACATAGCCATGATCAGCAAAAACCTCTTCAAGAAAGGTGGAAACTATGAGAAAAAACTGCACCCAAGCAAAGAAAAAGAATTTGAAAACGCTATGTATACTGCTTGGGGAACAAGTTCAGATAACTCAAATGAAGATGATGCAAAAGATATGGCTTTGATGGCCATGAAGGACTCTGAACCAGACACTGAGAAAAGGGAGGTAAATCTTCTTGACCTTAAAAATAAACTCAAATGTTTTTCAAAGAAAAAATTATCTTCCCTTATTTTAACTTTCATAGATAATGTTCAAGAGTTGGATGAAAACAAAGATCAATTATTGGCTGCCTTGACCAATTTATTATTTGAATATACTGATCTTGAAAAAATTAACTCTGATCTCAAGAAAGAAAATCAATTCCTAAAGGAACAAGTACAACAACTTGATTCTTGCACTTTGGCTCTCAAATATGAAATTTTGAAACAAAGTGTTACTGGGAATGGGAATGGAAAAATAGTGGTGACCAAATCAGATGTGACCAAGATCTAAAAAGGATAAAAGATGAACTATTTTCTAAAAAGGAAAAATCTAGAAGAATAAATCTTGACCTGGCTAGAACTAAGTATGAGCTTGAGAGGGCAATCAAATGGTCCCAGTCCTCAATGATTGTGACTCAACTCAATAATAGAACACATAACACTAAATGTGGAATAGGTTTTGTTAAAGAAGTCCCTAAGAAAACCTCTTATTTGTGCGCACATTGTGGTAGTATTGGTCACTCAACGGGTACCTGCCCAATAGTTATAACTCACATGAATAAGAACTTCGAAGCTGTCTCAAGTAGAAAAACCAACACTATTAAAGGAAAGGAATCACTTCAAAGGAACATGTTGGGGTAAAACAAAAAATCTAAAAATGTTTCACCAATATGGATAAATAGAGATCTCATTCATCCTTTTTATCAATACAAATGACCCAAGCTAGTCTGGGTTCCTAAATCTAACCTTTGAATTTGCAGAAAAAGTGAGAGGAAGCAGGCAACATTCACCAATGAACACATGTTGCTCCAGACGCATGATTGAAACTAGAAGAAATTCCTCTCACTTGCAAAACAAAAGGATGGAATAATAGCTTTGACAGTAAAAAAAAGTTGAAAAATGGGCAAGACTAAAGAACACAAATTGAAATAAGGCATTATGTTGAAGGAATGAACCAAAATCTACCCAGTATATTACAACTTTGTAAAAAGAGAAACAAGCCTGCAGGATGTTGCTGAGTTGTCAATGATCTTGAAATCAATTATGAAGAAACATGTGAAAGAAACAGGTCCAACCTATGCAGTATCTAACAATTACGAAGATGAAAAGTCATATGAGGCGCACTCATATGATCAGAGTGTGTAAATTGCGATTCTATCAATTAAGAAGGATGATCAACCTAGGAAAACACTTTTAAAAGGAACAATTTGGAACTTGGGGATGATTAAGTTCACATAAGTATCCCTCAATGGCTAATGAACATTGCGCGTACTACCCTCTGATCTTGAATTTTATGCTCAATCTTGTACATTAAGTTGTTGTCTCTATACCACTTTTAAAGTCAAGTCACTCATACATTATAACATTGTATTTGCATCTGTTGTCACAGGAGAGAGACTTAGTAAAATTGGAGCAAAATTTAGCATTATCCAATGATCTAAGGTATGTATCCTACAATTGTTCATGACTAAATATAGAATTAATGCACTTGAACCTGTTCCTGCCACTTGTCCCAAAAGATATATCCATGTCTTATGCTCTATTTTCGGTGTTGTCTTAAAGGAATCTAATCACACTTTATATAACCAAATCTCTACCCAAGATAAGACTCTTCATCTTAGAGGACTCTCAATACCACTAAACAAATATCTTAGTAAAAGTTTATTTAAAGCCTTATCCTAGTGTGTCTCTACAACTCACACCCTTCTCTTTCATAAACTTCTTAACCAAGAAATCCTTTTTTTCTAAAATTGTGGAATAAAATGTTCTTCAAGAAACATGTTCATGCTTGATTAATTACAATCTTGAAGATTCTAAGTGTGATGGTCTATGTAATGTTATGATTGAGATGACTTCGGTGGATGACACCTCTACTTTGGTGCCTTATAAAATAGAGGTTGTGGTGTAGAAAGTAGGTAGTGCTGGTTCTTAGGGGGAATATGTATTGGGTGTGTCTAAAATTATTGAGGAAATTTTGGAGACCCTACAGTTGAACAAAGTTCAGTTGTTAGGCTCAACTCGGGTTCATATAGTGAGGGGAGTCAATGCGGGACCCCTCTGTCGAACCTAATTCTTCTATTGGGATTCATATAAACTGTGATTTAGGGTTGATGTAAAAAAATATTATAGTTGGTGCTACACCTAATAGTACCACGTCTAGGGAACTGATTGGGAGAACATGTTCCTCTGCAAATGATGTTGAAGAAATTTGTTCCTCTTACTGACTCAATTGAAATTAAAGATGACTATATTGAAATTAGAGTTGGGAACTTTGGGAAGCGCACATTGCTCTTAGGCAAGGTGATTACTAATTTTGGGGGGTTAGAGATGAGTGAACTATTATTTCTCCGGAAGGTACATGATTGATTGAACCAGTTCCTTAAAGGTGATACAAAACGAAAAAATAAGTTGAAATTGAAGTCATATGTGTCACTCACCAGAATACCATAGACCAGCTGCATATGAACTATGATCTTGAACATGTAGGCCTACTACAGAAAAATAAAACACAAAGCTCAAGGCTAATCTTGCATAGACCAAGACTACCCTTGAAATTGAGAAGACTACTAATTTTGTTAATCCAAAAGATGTTTTTTGTGCTACTGAAAAAGGAATTTTATTTACCCTCTCATGCCCGATCTTTTGCTGTTGCCTAGCCACTCTAGCCTTTGACCTTCCATTTTTTTTTCTCATCGTGCTTGATTTTATCTTTAATTTTGATTACATTTGTGGTGTATATGCTTTTTGATTAATTCTAATGTTAGGTTTGAGTTTCTAGTTTATGTCTATCTCCTATGTTTGTGCAAATGCTTTGTTATAGCTAACTGAGTACTTGATTTTTAAGTGTTTGTGTAGGTGATAGCCCAGTGGCCATGAGTATCATAATTGCTTCTCTTAGTGTGGTGTATGCCTTCATAATGTTTTATGATGTCAAAAGGTGGAAGTGCATACTTGTGTAATAATTATAACCCAATTGGTCTAACTTGATCCTCTAATGTGTTTGCTTTGTGTATTGAGTTTTAAGAAACTAACATATAACACAGATTGATCTATTCACACAAGAAACAATGGTTTGTCATCATCAAAAAGGGGGGAATTTGTTAGATCGAGAAAGATTTTGATAATTGACAAATAGAGGAACAAATGAAAGAAATCGGTTGCGCCGACATGTTCCTTTCAGACCGAATCCTACTAGGATAAGGAGAACGTCAACCACGTGAATTAGAAGTTATAAAGCGGTTGAAGGGTTGCTTTTTCGACAAGAAACCAGTGCAAAAAGGTTTCCTTTCATAAAAAGAATTACTTCAAGGAAGAGGAAGCATGCATACAATTAGTTTACAAGAATTTCCAAATTCCACACAGATAAGGAAATAGAGTTGAAGTAGGAAAAGGATTCTTGGTCTACTTAGTCTATAAATAGAGCAAAAATCTTCCAACGAAACTTGCGCACTTAAACAGAAAATTACAAGTAGAATACAATCAAATATAGGGAGTTCATATTTGAGTGATTTCCGATTACGAAGTGCAGCCAACACAAGGAAACAAGAAACAAGGAACAAGAATTGAAGAACTGATTCATAGGCTTATGTTTTATAGTTCTTAAATCAAGTTTGCTTGTATTGAGTTTTTATCGATTTGTATCTTTAGTTCTTTCTAGATCCAGTGAAGTATAAACTAGAGTAGGAATATATTCTTCAAGTTGGGGTGACTTAAAGACTTGGGAAACATAAACCTTGGGTTTGTGTTGGAGTTTAGGAATTAAAGTTAGTTCCTAGGATTGCAAGAGTTGTAATCCGAATTCATAACTTGAAGTGGGTCGACGATCTAGTTGGTTGTTGGCGTCTAGGAATTAGAGTTTATAATTCCTTAGGTTACATAGGTTTGTAATCTTTTGTTGAGGCTCAGAGTTTAATGAAGAAGAGTTAAATCCTACAAAGAGTTGTAATCTGAACACATAGACTGTTAGAAAAAATAATAGGAAATATAATTGAAAAAGAAAATGACTTTGAGGCATGTGATCATTTTCTTTAAAGAGATATTGTCATATACATATTGGGGTAAATACAAACAATTCTCGTTAAGGATACAACAAAACTCTTTGTTTATACATGCAGATTTTTCTTAGGCTACTTGTAGAGAGTCTTTATAGTTATAGAACTTAAGAGTCATGTTCTTTCATGAACAACTAACTTTTCATAAGGGTCAAGCTTTTTCATGAACATGTGTGTCTTTTCAATTTAAGACCTCTATATATTACAAAATATATACCATATACACACATCTGAGGTAAAAATACATAACATTACTAGTATTTTTTTCAAGCAACAAATTAGTACTAATTAACTATGTAAATAACCATTAAAATAGGAAGAAGAGAAGTATAAAAGCATACTGAAAGAGCAATTAATCTAACAATGGCGATAAAATTAGAAATACATAATTGAAAATAAAAGGTTAAATAGATGAGAGTCACGAAGATCAAAGAGGCAGAATTTGTCATTCTTTGCCTGCCTCGTGGCAGAACTTCTCAAAATGACTGAATTAGTCCACTTTCTAATTTTACTTAACATGAGAGTTAAATAAACTTAAAAATAATGTGTAGTAATTAATGACTTTGTTTAATTTTTTTTCAATTACAACTAATGTCCATTTCCTCAAAGTCTCCAAAGGTCTATTTATTACAAACTTATTTTGACACACACGTGCATTTAATTGCACATGAATAACAAATTATATGTTGTACATTGTTTTTAAAAAGAAAAAAATATTTCAATTTTTTCTTGAATTTGACTACAAAATTTATTTTACCACTTTAATTATACAGATATTTAAATATCCATTTACTTTCAAGTGAATTTAATGTCACCCTAACACTATAATACTATTCTCATAATGGAAAGTGCATTATACATGCGCCACGTCAGTGGCACATCAAACCACCTCAGAGCCACATAAAATATCATAGTTGATTTTTCTTTTTCTTTTTTAATTAATGAAAGACATATTTTTACCCATCCTAATTACTTTTAAATTGTCCCATGTCAAAATCCGACTCAGTTTTTTTTTACCAAACCCCTAATCCCTTCTCCGTAGTTATTAATATAATTCCTTGTTTCAACCTTAGTAATTTCCAAAAGATCAATTATTGTAGCGACTTCTTCCGGTTGTTATGGGTAAATCATTAGTGACAGAAGGCGGGAAAGAGATTTTTTTGAAATAGTAAATTGAAAATTCTAGGCTAGGCCAGTTTCAGATGAAAGCTGAGCAAAGTGAGGTCTAGGACAATCTAGGAGTGGACTGGGTAAAATTTCTAAGTTTGTCTGATTTTTCTATTAGCTAAGACATTATTGAGTCCATAAGGATTTTCGAAAGTGACTTTGGATGAGTAGAATTTCTGATATCAAATTTAGCGTGAACAAGTTAGTTTAGAATGTCAAGGCTTGAGTGTGTGTTGTAAAATGTGAACTTTTGGGAAAAAATTTCGTGTTTCTGTCTCATGCAAGCCGCTACAATGGGTGTTACTCCACTATAGCAGAGGAATTAATTCCCTCCATAGAGGGTGATCTCGATATGACGACGACGCTATACCAGGTTAGGGCAATAGTGGGGTTAGTGACAATTTTATGTAGAAATTCCCCAAAACTGCTTATTATTTATGCAAAGTTGTTTTGAGAAGAGGAAGGGCAATCTTGGGTGAGATTCAACCAATTCCCAAGAATTCCGTCGATAAAGGTAAGTAAATCACTCCCCCTACCTTAGTATTGTGATTCTTAGGCCTTCGAATCCTTGTTGGGTAGCTTTAGGCGAGGGTTTGACTTGAATTAATGGTGGACAAACCTTGATTTAGGTGGAATGATCACGAGGTTGGACTGGAGTTAGTATTAAATTGTAATCCAGATATAATTAAGCCATGTTGTGTTAATTTTGTGTTATATTATTTGTCTTCGAGTCAGGTAGACCATATGTAGTTGTCCTACTCGCCACCTCGACGCATTCCCCTCTCTCCACGGTATCGTCCCACACAGAAAGAAAGAGCGCAGAGCCCCGCTAACGTAAAGCGAGGAATTGAGCCTGGACGGGTAGACTGTACCTACAAGGCATCTCATATTTGATTATACCATAGAACCTCAAAAATTCATTGATTCATGTCACATAAACATTCAGACAGTTCAGATCAGATTATCAGTGAAATTCATGTAGGAGGACTAATATGGATATTTAACGATTGTTTTCGCTCGTTAGAACTATAATTAATGTATGATGTTTATACCTGTCGGGTTTATAGGAGCCATGTCAGGTTATTGCTTGTTATGTGTTTATACAGTCTTTTTATAAGGAAGTAAGGTACTATACTTGTGTTTCACCTCTGTACCTTTCGTTCAGTCCTTATACTTCAATTTTAGCTTTCAGTTTGTTTTACATGTTTGGTATATTATTTTATAGTGATGTCGTTTGTCTAGGGGCGCTGCATTCATGCCTGCAGGTTCTAAGCGATGATCAGACAAGCCTGGCGAGTACCACAATCGACGACCTGACATACCTTATTAAAAATAATCTTATGGTACCAACAACTATCATAACTTCAATTATTCTTTGGAATATAACAGAAATAAAAAAAACTATTCAATAACCCTCCTTCCAACCAACACACCTCTATCATTAATAACATTAGCTTTATTTTCCTTGAGTTCTATCATCTTATTTCATCTACTCAAGTATCATCTCTCCAAAACACATGCTTCATGTATCTTGACAATTGACATCCACCTCTGGATGGCTTCCTCAAATTAAACATTACTGGTTTTGATCAAAAGTGGGAATGGAGGCACAAGATAAGTAATACAAGATCATTTACGAACATGGATAGCTGGCTATTCATGCAACATAAAAGCTGAAAAATGCTCATCATGCTGAACTCTTAGCCCTGCTAGATTAGTTCCTTTTTGTACATTCATAAACAAAATTTTATATACATATAAAAGTAAAATCCTTCTGTTTTAAGAAGAAAAAATATATACCCTCTCCCTGCGTATCGGTCGGTTCAATTTTATTTTGAAGTTAATCGATTTAACTTAATAGTTATCGGTTTGTAGACTTGCTACATTGTTAAGATATTGACTTATCAGTTATTAATCGTTATTTGTTTGATTATCGGTTTAACTTTTAAGATTTGACACACAAAAAAGTCATAGAAAATCATTTAGAAATAAGATGACAAACCAAATGAATCATGCACATGAGTTTCCAACATGCATCTTGCTCAAAAGCAAACATTGTCACATTGTAGAGTAACCGAAAGTTTGAGACAACCTAAAATCAAAGTATGAAACTAAACTCTAAATCAAGGACTTTATAGGTTATCGGTTAACCTGTTAAGAAAAAGCTTCAAATCATTAAAAACCGCTAATTCGATGATAAAAGAAATTTAAAATCATTACCAAAACCGCTAAGTCAATAACCCATTATCGATAAACCAATAACTATTTTTCGATTTGAATTATCGATTCCGCCCTCCCCTGTGATTTATTTAAAGAGAAAGAGAAAACTTGTACCCTGTGTTAAACTGATTTTCTATGGAGCTTGATGCTTGTCTACTGTTTCCACAAGCCACGTGGCATACTTTAATAGCGTACGTGTGTATTCATTGTTGACATTCGAATGGTAAACGCGGAATATTGATAACTCTATTTTATTATTAATTCTAGAAGCCTCCATTTCCTTCAAAGTCAATAATTAAATTTGCCAGAAAAAAAAAATGCCAGCAACATTAATTAAAGTAATAAAATCGATTAATTTGAATAGATATCTTATGGTATTTAATGTTTGCACGACAAGGAGAAAATATACCCCCACCTAAATTTGTAGCCACCGTCAATTCTTGTTATTTTATTTATTTACTTTTGAATATTCGTATTAAAGTTTAATTAATTTAATTTTCTTTCAAACAAATTTAACATGGAAAAAGAAATACGAAATCCAATCACAATGCAAAAAAATACATTCTAAACTTATAATTTCAATAGTGCAAACATTAAAAACTGCAGAAAAAAACGACAATAATTAGGCAGGCTGATGGTGTTATTTATTTGTCTAATAAAATATAAAAAACTGGAATATAATTTTTCTATGACAGTGACTAACTAATAACTAACTAGAAGGCAAAGTCATATTTCGTCTTTATTCTATAATGTTCACGTTTTTCATTTTAAAATTCGAAAATCGATAGGGTCGGTTAGTTGGTTAACAAGTTATCTTAAAATAAATGAAGTGAGATATTATAGTATTAGTATAAATATACTTTTATTAGTAAATATTTGGTTATTTTATAAAAAAAGATATACCGGATATATAATATAAAAGGTCTGACATATTATATATCTAGATTAAAAGAAAGCCTTTTAACCATTTTCGAGGCTGTAGACATAGTAGAAATATACTCAAAAAGTAGGTCAATGAAAGATTTAAAAGGAAAACTTTGTGAATTTAGTTATTTTATGATGAGAAAAACACAAATTAATAATGAAATAGTACTTATGATGGACAAACCTATCACAAAATTAATTATAATATGATAAAATTTTGATAGATTTATGCATCCAACACTTGAATTTACTAGGAATTGAGCCTAATTTTACCCTCCACAAATATATTGTTTTTTCTTGTATAGTAAAATCATGTAATAAATGTGTATTTAGACCTTACTTTCCACTAATATAAGAGGAGTATTAATTTTCAAGAGACTTGTGTAGGATTGACCGTTTTTAATGTGGAGGCAAAAATGGGAAAATGGTATAAATGCTATTTGCATGAAATAACACAATCAACACATCCACACCTTACAACATTTATACCCTAAGACCAACATCTCATCGTGGCTTCTTCAATAGTTTTTATCAAAATTATGTGTCAAATTGGATTATTATAACGTAAACACCTAAAGACCATTTTGACAAATCAAGAAAGGATAAATTTTTTTTTATCTATTATATTCTCAATTAATTATTTTGAAAAATGTTGAACTTCTTGAAAATATTAAGTTTTTAATTCATCCATTTCATAATTAATAGGGCTAAAATGGTAAACTCGTTATGTCATTAATTGTTTTCTAAATATGTGTATCAATTTAAAAGTTGACAAGTAATTATTAGGGACAGAGGGAGTATAACGTAAACACCTAAAGTTACGAATTAAAAGTACAAAAGATTGATTATATGTACCGTAGTAATTTTTAAGAATTTATTTAAAATATTATATATATATATATATATATATATATATGGTCTCATTAATATTATAAATTAATAATTCTTTAAAATGACACATATATCTAAGAAAATTTAGTAAAATATGATTCTATTGTATTTTATATTTTGTTAAAATTTAAATCTAATTGAAGCTTATCTCTAACTTTTCTTATTGCATTCAAAAGTTCCAGTGTTGTCATGACTGCAAATCTTTTTGAGTGCAAGTGAAATGATCTCTTTTGTAATCACATACTGTTTGTTTTACGTATTTAATCTGTCATTGCTGATTTTGTGACACTTTTCAAATGAGAAGTCATTTTTGATATGATTTCAAGAAATTTTTAATATTGTTTATATAGTTTACAATGAATAATATTTAATTATTAATTAGAAATAATGAACATTACGTATAATGAAAATATTTTTATATTTTTTTGAATTTATTTTTATTTGAATCATACACATACATGATACTTTATGTATAATAAATTTATCATTATCTGAACTCAATAAATAAGATACATAAATTAGCAAGACACAAGGAGACACTTCATAGATTGTCACGTCTTACTTGTAGTCAACTTTGGAATTATTCCTTATTATATATTTCTATCTTTCCTCAACTAAAAGTTGTAGTTACGTTTCCATTGATTCATCTCGTAATTTCCTTATTTGGGTAAAACAGAGACATGAATGCTCTTGCAGCAACTAATCGTAACTTTCGCAAGGCCAGTCGCATTCTTGGATTGGATTCTAAACTTGAGAAGAGTCTTTTGATACCTTTCAGAGAAATCAAGGTTTAATTTGTTTGTCGTCATTTCTATTTTCGGATACATCACTTAACATCCCTTAAAGTTGATTATATGTATATATGTGTGAATCAGGTGGAATGTACAATTCCTAAGGATGATGGAACCTTAGTTTCCTACATTGGATTCAGGGTTCAGCATGATAACGCTCGAGGTCCTATGAAAGGGGGAATCAGATACCATCCTGAGGTATTTTTTCAATTTGCTAAACTTGTTATTTTATCTGATTTTGATTTGACATCGAGTTTAACAAAGTTTTTTTTTAAAAAAAAATTTGGTGATGTTAAATTAAAGATTGCTAGAATGTACCAAAATCGTTTAATTTTGTGGTAATAAACATGTCACACAGAAAGCTAGAGAATTGTCAAAAAAAAGGAAAGATACATTCTTTTTGAAACAAATTAAAAAGAGAGGTAAAGAAAAAAAACTTGAAATGGAGGGAGTATATTTTTACATAATTGGATTGTTTTTTTGTTAGCACTTTGGTAATACTCTTATTTTTCACTTTGAAAATTTTTGACTTTGGAAAAATTGAGGTTGGATAAGACTTGACTAGAGGGTTGCTCGGATGGTAAGGACCCTCCACCTCTAACCCTAAGTTTGTGGGAACCGAGGGTGAATGAAAGGTATAGGAGCTCCTAGGGAAGGGTAAATGAACAAAAAAGTGGTTGAATAAGACTTTTTTTCCTTTTTGGTATATAGACTGCAATGTGTCTTGTATTGTGAGAGAGATTTTGTAGATGTGAGGACTTTGCCAAGGCTAAATGGTTTCATTACATACCAAGATGAATAGATGTTCTTCTGTAATCAAGTAATGATCAATTATATTAAACATATATAGTGGTTAAGATTGTTTATTTCTTTGGTTGCGCGATAAATTAGAGTCTGGTTCCTGTTCAAGGGGAACCTTCTATTTATAATATTGTTGTTATTTGTATTTTTTGGGGACCAGAAAATCAACATCACAAATGTCACGAAATACCCTGTTCATCGGGGGTGCCCTTAGTGTCGAGGAACATGTACTAGGGCGTATGTGTGACTTGTTTAGAGTACTACAGAACCTCTAGGCATAACCTTTCGCTTAATTATTTTTAGCCCCCCACCGCGATGTATAAATTAGACAAGATCAGGACCGCTCGAAGGTTAGAAGTATTAATACCAGATTCTGATCAAATCCAATTAGAATTTATCTTTTAAAAAAACCTCTTTCTTTTGGGTGATGCTAGGTAGACGTGCCCTTGGCCTAATGGCTTTGGGCTCAACTTGCGTTCAAACAAAGTATGCGCATGTCTGTTGAAAGAAATCATGATGGACCACTCATGTTGTGCTGCACATGATAAAAGTATAAGAGATCTGTAACTTCCCGTTAATTTTTTTTATTAATGTGTTTAGGGCTGGGCATAATTTGGTTCAAACCGAAAAAACCGACCGAACTGAATTTTTTTTAATTTCGGTTTCGGTTTTTCGGTTTGATCGGTCGGTTTCGGTTTTTAATTTTAAAAATTCGGTAATTCGGTTCGGTTTTCGGTTTTAAATTATTATTTTTCCGGTTAACCGAAAAACCGAATTTTATTTGATACATTTATAATTCTATACAAATCCAATCCAAATGTCAGCCCAATCCAAATGTCAGCCCATTAAAAAGTTAAAAAAAAGGCCCACCCAATTTCCCAATAGATAAATGCCTAAATTCACCAAACTCTCAACCCATTGCACAAGCTTCCTGCATCACGACATTTTGAGTTCGGTCCGTTTTTTCCATTGCCGACGATTGATGTCTCGATGCCACATCCCTCAATCCTTAAAATCACATTGAATTTTTTTTTTTTTTTTTTAAAATTGATACAATTTAAAATTTTAATTTATGATCAAAGAAAGGCTCATAAGAATGATATTCAAACCGAAAAACCAAACCGAAATAAATCGAACTGAAATTATAAAAACCGAACTGAACCGAATATATTTCAGTTCGGTTTCGATTAGCATTTTCATTAAACCGAAAACCGAAAAACCAAACCGAATTTCGCAAACCGAACCGAACCAACCGAATGCCCAGCCCTAAATGTGTTGGTCAATCCTTCTGGTGCTTCAAGCATGAAAAGCTTGCGTTGGCCTTTGATATTTAGATGAAAACTTAGTGTTTCGAGGTTTCATCTTTTTAGCTTTTATAGCATCTGCTATTTAGCAGGTGATAAATATATATGAGTAGGTTTGTATGCATACTTTTATTTAGCTTTCATTTATTGATGATTAAGCATCTATCGATAAAATGTTCATCTATATATAGGAATTACTTTATGTTAACTATATGCTAGACCATAACAGTTCCACTAACCTTTCCTTTCCAATTGATCTTGTATATCAACGTCAAGTTTCTATCATGTTCTGATTTTTGCTGGTGCTCGATAGTCTTTTAAGTGTTCTTTTTTTTCCTCGTAGCAACGGACTTGGTACTGAGATATATGATAAATTTGTTTTGCAAGGTTGACCATGACGAGGTGAATGCCCTTGCTCAACTAATGACTTGGAAGACTGCTGTAGCAGATATTCCATATGGAGGAGCTAAGGGTGGAATAGGGTGCATCCCGAAAGATTTAAGCATTAGTGAGTTGGAGCGCCTTACACGTGTTTTCACTCAGAAAATTCATGATCTTATTGGAATTAATACAGATGTCCCTGCCCCTGATATGGGCACTAATTCCCAGGTTAGTAATATCGATCATGATATATCTCAAACATTTTTAGAATATATAAATGCAAGCAAATAGGCTTATCGATACTTTGTACAAACAGACCATGGCGTGGATGTTGGATGAGTATTCAAAGTTCCATGGGCACTCACCTGCAATTGTGACTGGAAAACCAATTGTAAGACGTATTTTGCAACATCTTATTGAAGTCCTATCTGATACTGACATTTTAGAATTCATACGTACGTTCTGTAATTTGAAGTATCCTATTTTATTCTTTGTCTTAGGATCTTGGGGGATCATTAGGTAGAGACGCTGCAACTGGCCGTGGTGTAGTTTATGCAACAGGTGCTTTACTTGCTGAATATGGAAAGAATATTAAGGACTTGACTTTTGTCATTCAGGTAAAAATTCATACTTGTTCAATTTCCATTGTGTTCCTGATTGTCTACGTACGTTATTGCTTGAATATTTGTATTTCTTAGGGATTTGGAAATGTGGGAGCTTGGGCAGCAAAGCTTATTCATGAGAAAGGGGGCAAGGTGATTGCAGTGAGTGACATAACTGGAGCAGTCAAGAATCCTAACGGGCTTGATATAGCCGCTTTGATGAATCACAAAGAAGCAACAGGGGCATTGACTGGTTTTAGTGGTGGAGACTCGATGAATTCAGACGAATTGCTTACACATGAGTGTGATGTTCTCATACCTTGTGCTTTGGGAGGAGTTTTGAACAGGTTTGCAACCTTATTTTACTTTTGATTGCTTCTGTACTGAGAGAATCAATAAACATCTTATACAAACGGCCACCTAACAAAGACTCGTAGTAGCATTTGAATTTCTTCTTTATTCTGTTTTTACTACTGAAACATCTATGTGAACTTGTGATACACCGAGATACGTCTAATTTTGTCATTGTGCATTCTGTTTTTTCACTGAAGAGAAAATGCTGATCATATCAAGGCCAAGTTCATAATAGAAGCAGCAAATCATCCTACTGATCCCGAAGCTGATGAGGTACCGTACCACTCTTTCAGGTTTTCTAGATATTTAACTACCAAGATTACCATATTTTGATGATAGATAGCTGCCTTATGCAGATCTTGTGTAAGAAAGGAGTTGTTATACTTCCTGACATTTATGCCAATGCTGGAGGTGTTACTGTCAGTTATTTTGAGTGGGTTCAGGTAATATTCGATATCTATATATGCTTTTATTACATTGGGTGTATCTAGCTTGACGCGATTTGCTCAAGATAAGGAAGTTAATGGGAGTCAGCTTCCAATGTTGTGACAATATTAGTAATAAATTATCGGACAACTTAATTAAGCCCGGTAT
>JAJONQ010121186.1:0-58144 GCA_036250385.1 Solanum microdontum
CCTCCTTTTCCTAGATTTGAGCAAAGAGGAACGAGTTTTTCTTCCTTCCTTTTCCAAGATTTGAGCAGAGATATGTTTTTCTTCTTCCCTTTTGCTATATAAAACCCATTTGAGCTAAGAGGAACATTTGCTTATTTTAGCTTGAGCAAAGAGGAACAAATGACCCTTTAGTTTTATTTTAACTAGAACCTTCATTTTATTTTATTTATTTTTTCTTTTAAATTAATATTAGAGGCGACCTGATCGCTACAAA
Source organism: Solanum microdontum (assembly GCA_036250385.1). Taxonomy (NCBI): domain Eukaryota; kingdom Viridiplantae; phylum Streptophyta; class Magnoliopsida; order Solanales; family Solanaceae; genus Solanum; species Solanum microdontum. Next base: position 254 of record JAJONQ010121186.1, read on the forward strand.
ATTATATTTAGAGGCGACGTTTAATAAGATGCTACTAAATATTTGGAGCGAAAATTTTCATTTCAGCGGGAGTATAATTTTAGATTTAGTGACAATTATTAGTGGCGACACAAAATAAGTCGCCTCTAAAGATAAATGTTCAGGAGCGACAACAATTGTTGCCACTGAATATGTAGCTTCTGTAGCAAAAAACAGAGTCGCCACTAAATATCGTCACAATAAGTGTTGTTTCTTGTAGTGTTAGTAATAACTAAGATAATTTATAATGTTACAACAAAAGAATTATAGATGAATTCCTAATAAGTTTTATACATATATAAATAAATAGGACTTTTAATTAATGTTACTATTTTTTTTATAGTTATTAGATTTTCATTTAGTGTAGGGACAAAATAAAAATATTTATTTCATATTACTAAATATATAATTTATTTTGTTAACAATAAATTTTAAATGATTCATATATATTCACATATTTTCACATTCATAAATTTTTTAAATGATTCAGAAAAACAAATCGGGACAATTCTCTAACTCTTGAAAAGTTGAATAATTTTGGAAAAAGATATTCAGAAGCATATATCTATATCACAAGAGAAATTGTTAACAATAACAAAAAAGTTAGACTACAATGAAAATTAAACTAATAAAAACTTCACTTAGTGTTATTACAAGTCATATAAACTTTTCTTCGTCGAAAATACTTAAATATTAGGAAATAGTAAATAAATAAAACAAAAAGACAATATTTATATTAACAAAAAGGCAATGTTTATATAGTAATAACTTTTTTGAAGAAAACTTCCTGACAATCTAAATCACATAAGTAGCATTGATAAATAAAGTTATTCTTTTGTCTTGAGCATCAAAAAACAAATCGTGACAATTCTCTGTAACGATTGGTTCCCGTCAGTATAGAAAATCTAGCGGGGAAAAATTTTGAGCCAGAAAACTTTTTTGTAGTAACTTGGAATTTCCCAACCTAGTCCAGATTTGAACGAAATATAAGTCAGTAAGGTCTACGCAAATCTGGTAACAATTGGGTGATCTAATTATTATTCTGATGACATGAATAGATAGCTAAGACGTTAATAAACCCGTATGACTTTACGGAAGGGAATTCGTTTGAGTAGAACTCCCGAAACTGATCTTGGTCTGAACGGGTAGATTCTGAGTGTCATTGGTTGAAGGTGTGTTGTGAAACAGGGGTATTGAAATTCTTAAATTTGCTCACTGTTTCGGTGCAAACCTCTAAGGTGGGATTTTCCCGCTAGGGCGGGGGCGCTGCAGCGGGGTGGGTGCCGCCATAGCAGGACAGTCGCGACTTAAGTCAGAAATAAACCCCAAAAATGTTTTTTTCTGCACTTTTCGACTTTGAGAGCTAAGGAACGACCCCAGGTGTTTTAGTGACAGTTTTCCACCTTTCTTGAGTCAAAAGGTAAGATTTTCACTCCCCAAATCCTTTTTTTGATCCATAGAAGTTAATTTCGGGGGTAATTATTGATGGTAGAGGGTTTTGATCTGGAAATTATGGTAGAAAAATCCCCAATCTCGGTAAGGGGATGAATGGTTTGACTTAGGATTGATATTATTGTTATAATCCGGGTAAATATGTGTCGCATTAGTGATCCCACTAGTTGGAAATGAGAATAGATGAATGATGACTTTCATGAATCAGGACTTGATTATATGATTTTGAGAATATACTTGTGATTGTGATTGTGGCTTGTTGAATGGATCGGGTGTTGTGTTCCGACACACTAACTAGGATCGGTTGCCACGTTCCGGCATAAACATGGGATCTGTTGCCACGTTCCAGCATAAACATTAGATCGGGTACCATGTACTGGTACGCTAACAATTTGGGTTTGAGTTCTATGAGAGGACCATTGACTTGACATAACTGTGTATATTGAGAAATGTGAAAATGTTCGTTATTCGTAAATGATATTGATATTGTATATGCTCGGTGTATGCATGTTATTATTATGTTGCAATGGCTTATGTATGTTGCACTTAGTGGTATAGCCGCGTAATCCTACCAGTACACAGTGGTTGTGTACTGATACTACACGTGCTCTCTCTTTTTTGATTACAGGGCATCATTAGGCAGCTATTGACAGACCTCGCTTAGAAGATCAGTGGCTCTCTCAAGGAAAGCGTTTATGATATCGCTGCAGCATCCAACTTCCGCACCTTGAACCATGACCGACTTAACCAGTCTGAACTCGTTAGCCTTCTTCTTCCTCTTCGGAACCAAGTCACCATATGTTGTACAGAACTCCAAGACCCATTAAGGAATATAGGGGCCTGGTGAAAGCCTGAAATTTGTGCCACTGCAGTATCTCTTTCACCATGGAGTTTATTCCCTTTAGGCCTTTTATGAAAAATAGCTTCTCCTCGAAAATAGTTCACAATTTATCACCTTTTAACCTATTGAGAAGCATGGGAGGAGGGATGATTGATGACACAGAAGCCACATGAGCTGCCGGAGCTGGTACTGAATCTGTTGGGGTGGAAACTGGAGGGACTCTAGCTGATTCAAGGAGAGATCTAGCACGGATATCAGCCTTCCAAAATTGCAATGGTTGATCATCCTCAGGCTTAGATAATGCAGCCCGAGAGTCAGCAGACACTCTCTTAGATGTGAGCCTCATGCCTTTGCTTTGATCTCCCATTGGAGGCTCTTGCCTTCACTTCTTGGGAGGATTAGCTCCTCCTTTATTTATAGTAATGCCACATGCTCTTTTTTGGGACGGCATGTCATGATTTGTCCTTGCCATATCTTCAAAACATCATAAAAGAGTTAGAAACAATTCACGCAAAAGCACAGAAAAGTAGTTGCAGACAAACTTCACCGAACCGGTCGGCAAGTGACCGAATATATGTGGCGAGCTAGATTGGGCTCGCTGAAAATATTGGCTCGTAAATATCAGAAAGTTTTGGCATATCGGCGATGGTAAGGCATTTCGGCGAGCATGAACTAGCCCACCGAAAGTTATATTGCATTTTACGATCACGGGCTCAGACAAAGGGCGATGAAGGAAAACCTTCGGCGAGTTGCTGAGTGCAGTCGGCGAACTCAAGCTTCTCATCAAAAGTTATAGAACCAAAGTTCAATTTTAGCATGAAATTAAAGGGGAGATGGGGATCTTCAGTGAATCGCCGAGTGGTTCGGCGAGCTCGACCCAGCTCACCAAACGACCCAACATGCCTACTTTCAACCCAACTTCCCAAATTCTACGTCCTTCGTCAAATCTGATACTTCATCTTTCAAAGTCGTAACCTCGGTGGTCTCCTCTATCTACTCTCACACTTTTTAACTATATTAAGGAGAGTGTCAATGGAAGTCTAGAGAGGGGTAAGTGCAGCAAGGATGTCACTCTCGATCATCCATGGGATTGATATCTGGAGTCCGGTCACTCTCACTTCAGCTGAATGGACCAGGTGTCCCATCTTTAGGACCATTGCCTGAGTAATCTTGGTGGGCTGGGAGGAGGTAGAGGCACCCGGGGCCTGTGAAGAAGAAGAAAGGGCAAATGTACTTGAAGGTTTGGAGGCCGGAGTTGGCAAAGATGCCTCTGCAGGTATCAAATCAATATGCACTTCCGGGAATGTATCCACCGGAGCAGCCCTCCTCCTATTAGCCTCCTCTCAAGTGTACTCGGCCTCAATGCGCCGGATGTCGATGAAAGATGAACGGGTAACCTCAGTATCTCTCGCATCATCCCGAGGTACCCCAGCATGCCTGTAAAAACTCAATGATCAGGACTGGGAATGGTAGAGAAGTTTGCCTCTGCTTGGCCCTCATGGCCATCTCTTGCTCAATGATAAGTCCCAAGTTGAGGCGCCTTTTCGCTAAAATAGACCCTAAACAAGCTTCCTTCGCATGTCGGAAGATGGACTAGTTTTGTAAAGGCGTGATGGAGCTGCTGATGAATCCTTACCAATACTGGGCAGCTACATTCATATCCTTCTTCTCGATCTGGACTCCCGCCTCTATCCATCTCGTGTGATATTAGAGACAAGGGGAGCAAGCCAACCATTCAAGTCATCCAGGGACTAAGCTTTCGCCAAGCCCTTATAATCGTGCTAAAAACCTAGGGCTCTCTCAAGGAATGCGTTTATGATATCACTGCAGCATCCAACTTTCACACCTCAAACCATGACCGACTTAATCGATCTGAAATCGATGGCCTTCTTCTTGCTCTTCGAAACCAAGTCACCATATGATGTATAGAACTCCCATACCCATTAAGGAATATAGGGGCCTTGGGGCCTGGTGAGAGTCTGAAATTTGTGCCACATTAGTAAATCATTCACACAGGAGTATCTTCCCTCTAGTCCTTCCGTGGACAACTACTTCTCCTCAAGAATAGTTCACAATCCATCACATTTTAACCTGTTAGGAAGCTTGGGCGGAGGGACAATTGGTGGCACAGAAGCCTTAGGAGGTGTTGGAGTTGGTACTGAATCTGCTGGGGTGGAAACTAGTGGAACTCAAGCTGAGTCAGGCCGAGATCTAGCACGGATCTCAGCCCTCTAGGACTGCAAGGGCTGATCATCCTTAGGCTTAGATAATGCATACCGAGAGACAGCATAAAGTCTCTCAGATCTGGGCCTTATGACTTTGTTCTGACATCCCGTTAGAGGCTCTTACCTTCCTTTCTTGGGAGGATTCGCTCATCCTTCGTTTAGAGTACTTCCACATGCTCTTTTTTAGGAAGGCATATCAAGATTTGTCCTTGCCATATCTACAAAACATCATAAAAGAGTTAGAAACAATTCATGCTAAAGCACAAAAAAGTAGTTGCAGACAAACTTTGCCGAACCAGTCGGCGAGTCACAGAATCTCTTTGGCGAGCTAGATCGGGCTCGCAGAAAGGATTGCCTTATAAATATAAGAAATTTTTTGCATATAACCGATGGTAAGGCCTTTCGGCAAATTGCCGACAATACTCGACTAGCATGAGATAGCCCGCTGAATATTATAGTGCATTTTAGGTTCAGGGGCGCAGACAAAGGGAAATGAAGGAAGAACTTGGCGAGTCGCCTGGCGCACTCGGCGAACTCAAACTTCTCGCCCAAATTTACAGTACCAAAAGTCAATTTTAGCATGAAGTTAAAGGCGAGATGGGGAAATTTGGTGAATCGCATAGTGGTTCAGCGAGCTCGACCCAGCTCGCCAAAGGACCTAACTTGCCTACTTTCAGCCCAACTTCCCAAATTCTACGTCCTTCCTCAAATCTGCTACTTCAGCTTTCAAAGACTTAACCTCGGTGGTCTTCCCTTTCTACTCTCACATGCCTCAACTTTCATAGTCAGAGTGTCAATGGAAGTCCAGAAAGGGGTAAGTGCAGTAAGGATGACACTCTCGATCATCCATGGGATAGATCTCTCGAGTCCGGTCCCCCTCACATCAGTTGAATGGGCCAGGTGTCCCATCTTCAGGATCATCGCCTGAGTAATCTTGGCAGACTGGGATGAGGTAGAGGCAGCCAGGGCCTGTGAAGGAGAAGAAGGAGTAGAACTACCTGATGGTTTAGAGGCCGGAGTACACAAAGATGCCTCGGTAGGTAAGGAATAAATATGCAGCTCCAGGGATGTATCCAGCGGAGCTGCCCTCCTACCTGCTAGGCTTCTCTCTAGTGTACTCAACCTCAATGCATTGGATGTCAGTAGAGGATGAATGGGTAACCTCAATATCTCTCGCATCATCCCGGGGTACTCCAGCACGCCTGTACAACTCAGTGATTAACATCAAGAATGGTAGAGAAATTTGCCTCTGCTTAGCCCTCATTGCTATCTCTTGCTCAATGATAAGTCCCAAGTTGAGCCGCCTCTTCGCTAAAATAGACCCTAAGTAAGATGCCTTCGCATGTCGGTGGATGGACTCGTTTTGTTAAGGCATGATAGTGCTACTGATGAATCCTAACCAATACTGGGCAGTTACATTCATATCCTTCTTCTCGATCTGGACTCCCGCCTCTATCCACCTCGTGTGATATCAGAGACAAGGGGAGCAAGCCAACCATTCAAGTCATCCAGGAACTGAGCTTTCACCAAGCCCTTATAATCGTGCTCGAACCCTATGGCTCTCACAAGGAATGCGTTTATGATATCACTGCAGCATCCAACTTCCACACCTCAAACCATGACCGACTTAACCGGTCTGAACTCGATGGCTTTCTTTTTGCTCTTCGGAACCAAGTCACCATATGCTGTACAAAACTCCCAGACCCATTACTGAATATAGGGGCCTCGGCGCCTGGTGAAAGTCTAAAATTTGTGCCACTACAGTATATCCTTCATACTAGAGTATCTTCCCTCTAGTCCTTTCGTGGACAACAAGTTCTCCTCAAGAATAGTTCACAATCCATCAAATTTTAACCTGTTAAGAAGATTGGGTGGAGGGACGATTGGTGGTATAAAAGCCTTAGGAGTTGCTGGAGCTGGTACTGAATCTGCTGGGAAAATAGATGGACTCAAGCTGAGTCAGGCCGAGATCTAGCACGGATCTCAGCCCTCTAGGACTGCAAGGGCTGATCATCCTCAGGCTTAAATAATTTAGCCCGAGTGTCAACAAAAACAATCTATGATGTGGACCTCATGTCTTTGCTCTGACCTCTCGTTGGAGGCTCTTGCCTTCCCTTCTTGGGAGGAGTAGCTCGTCAGTTGTTTAGAGTACTTCCACATGCTCTTTTTTAGGAAGGCATATCAAGATTTGTCCTTGTCATATCTACAAAACATAATAAAAGAGTTAGAATTAATTCACGCTAAAGCACAGAAAAGTAGTTGCAGACAAACATTGCCGAACCAATTGGCGAGTCGCCGAATCTCTTTGGGGAGCTAGATCGGGCTCGCAGAAAGGATTGCCTTAAAAATATAAGATAATTTTGGCATATCAGCAATGGTAAGGCTTTTTGGCAAATTGCCGACAATACTTGGCGAGCATGAACTAGCCCGCTGAATGTTATAGTGCATTTTAGGATCAGGGGCGCAAACAAAGGGCGATGAAAGAAGAACTTGGCGAGTCGCCGGGTGCACTGGCAAAATCAAGCTTCTCGCCCAAAGTTACAGAACCAAATATCAATATTAACATGAAATTAAAGGCGAGATGGGGAACTTCGGTGAACCGTCTAGTAAATTCGGCGAGCTCGACCTAGCTCGCCAAAGGACCCAACTTCCCAAATTCTACGTCCTTTATCAAATCTGCTACTTCGGCTTTCAAAGCTTTAACCTCGGTGGTCTTACCTTTCTTCTCTCACATGCCTCAACTATCATAGTGAGAGTGTCAATGGAAGTCCAGAAAGGGGTAAGTGCAGCACGGATGGTACTCTCGATCATCCATGAGATAGATCTCTCGAGTCTGATCCCCTTCACATCAGCTGAATGGGCTAGGTGTCCCATCTTCAGGATCATCGCCTGAGTAATCTAGGCGGGCTGGGACGAGGTAGAGTCACCTAGGGCCAGTGAAGAGGAAAAAGGGGCAGATGTACCTGAAGGTTCGGAGGCTAGAGTAGACAAAGATGCCTCGGTAGGTATCCAAGGAATATGCAGCTCCAGGGATGTTTCCACCAGAGTTGCCCTCCTTCATGTTAAGCTCCTCTAGAGTGTACTCAGCCTTAATGCACCGGATGTCAGTAGAGGATGAATGGGTAACCTTAATATCTCTCACATTACCCCGGGGTACTCCAGTATGCCTGCATAACTCAGTGATCAAGACCAGGAATGGTAGAGAAGTTTGCCTCTTCTTGGCCCTCATGGCCATCTCTTGCTTAATGAAAGTCCCAAGTAGAGCTACCTCTTCGCTAAGATAGACCCTAAACAAGATGCCTTCGTATGTAGAGGATGGATTCATTCTGTGAAGGCATGATGTAGCTACAGATAAATCCTAACCAAGCCCTCATAATCGTGCTCAAGCCCTATGGCCCTCTCAAGGAAAGTGATTATGATATCGTTGCCGCATCCAATTTCCATACCTCGAACCATGACCGACTTAACCGGTCTGAACTCACTGGCTTTCTTCTTCCTCTTCGGAACCAAGTCACCATATGTTATATAAAACCCCAGGACCCATTAAGGAATATAGGGGCCTCGTAGCCTGGTCAAAGTCTGAAATCTGTGCCACTACAGTATCTCCTTCACACTGGAGTGTATTCCCTTTTGGCCTTTCATGGAAAATAGCTTATCCTCGAGAATAGTTCACAACCCATCACCTTTTAACCTTTTGAGAAGCATGGGAGGAGGGATGATTGGTGACACAAAAGCCACATGAGCTGCCGGAGCTGGTACTGAATCTGTTGGAGTGGAAACTGGAGGGACTCTAGCGGAGTCAAGGCGAGATCTAGCACGGATCTCAGCCTTCCAAAACTGCAACGACTGGTCATCCTCTAGCTTAGATAATGCAGCCCGGGAGTTAGCAAACACTCTCTGAGATGTGAGCCTCATGTCGGTGGATGGAATCATTCTGTGAAGGCATGACGGAGCAACTGATGAATCCTACCAAATACTGGGCAGCTACATTCATATCCTTCTTCTTGATCTGGACTCCCGCCTCTATCCACCTCGTGTGATATCAGAGACAAGGGGAGCAAGCCAACCATTCAAGTCATCCAGGAACTGAGCTTTCACCAAGCCCTTATAATCATGCTCGAACCCTATGGCTCTCTCAAGGAATGCATTTATGATATGACTGCAGCATCCAACTTCCACACCTCGAACCATGACTGACTTAACCGGTCTAAACTCGATGGCTTTCGTTTTGCTCTCCGGAACCAAGTCACCATATGTTGTATAGAACTCCCAGATCCATTAAGGAATATAGGGGCCTCGAGGACTGGTGAAAGTCTAAAATCTGTGCCACTACAATATATCCTTCACACTGGAGTATCTTCCCTCTAGTCCTTCTATGGACAACAAGTTCTCTTCAAGAATAGTTCACAATCCATCACATTTTAACCTGTTAAGAAGCTTGGGCGGAGGGATGATTGGTCGCACAGAAGCCTTAGGAGGTGTTGGAGCTGGTACTGAATCTGCTGGGGTGGAAACTGGACGGACTCAAGCTGTGTCAAGGCGAGATCTAGCAGGGATCTCAATTCTCTAGGACTACAGGGGCTGATTATCCTCAGGATTAGATAATGCAGCTCGGGAGTTAGCAAAAACTCTCTCAGATGTGGGCCTCATGCCTTTTCTCTGACCTCCCGTTGGAGGCTCTTACCTTCCCTTCTTGGGATAATTAGCTCCTCCCTCGTTAAGAGTACTTCCATATGCTCTTTTTTAGGAAGGCATATCAAGATTTGTCCTTTCCATATCTGCAAAACATCATAAAAGAGTTAGAATGAATTCACACTAAAGCACAGAAAAGTAGTTGCAGACAAACTTTGCTGATCCAGTCGGCGAGTCGGCGAATCTCTTTGGCGAGCTAGATCGGGCTCGCAGAAAGGATTTCCTTAAAAATATAGGAAATTTTTGGCATATCAGCAATGGTAAGGCCTTTTGGCAAATCGCTGACAATACTCGGCGAGCATGAACTAGCCAGCCGAATGTTCTAGTGCCTTTTAGGATTAAGGGCGAAAACAAAGGGCGATGAAGGAAGAACTTGGCGAGTCGCCAGGTGCACTCGGCGAACTCAAGCCTCTCGCCCAAAGTTACAGAACCAAATGTCAATTTTAACATGAAATTAAAGGCGAGATGGGGAACTTCGGTGAACCGCCTAGTGGTTCGGTGAGCTCGACCCAGCTCGCCAAATGACCCAACTTTCCTACTTTCAACCCAATTTCCCAAATTCTACGTCCTTCCTCAAATCTGCTACTTTGGTTTTCTAAGCTTTAACCACGGTGGTCTTCCCTTTCTACTCTCACCTGCCTCAACTATCGTAGTAAGAGTGTAAATGGATGTCCATAAAGGGGTAAGTGCAGTAAGGATGGCACTCTCGATCATCCATGTGATAGATATCTGGAGTCCGATCCCCCTCACATCAGCTGAATTAGCCAAGTGTTCCATCTTCAGGATCATCGCCTGAGTAATCTTGGCGGACGGGGATGAGGTAGAGTCACCCAGGGCCTGTGAAGAGGAAAATAGGGCAGATGTACCTGAAGGTTCGGAGGGTGAAGTAGACAAAGATGCCTCGGTAGGTATCCAACGAATATGCAGCTCCAGGGATGTATCCACCAGAGCTGCCCTCCTTCCTGTTAAGCTCCTCTAGAGTGTAGTCAGCCTTAATGCAACAGATGTCAGTAGAGGATGAATGGGTAACCTCAATATCACTCGCATCACCCCGGGGTACTCTAGTACACTTGCATAACTCAGTGATCAGGACCAGGAATGGTAGAGAAGTTTGCCTCTGCTTGGCCCACATGGCCATCTCTTGCTTAATGATAAGTCCCAAGTAGTGCTCCCTCTCCGCTAAGATAGACCTTAAACAAGATGCCTTCGCATGTCAGAGGATGGATTCGTTCTGTGAAGGCAGCTACTGATAAATCATAACCAATACTGGGAGCTACATTCAAATCCTTCTTCTCGATTTGGATTCCCATCTCGTGTGACATCAGAGAGAAGGGGAGAAAGCCAAACCTTCAAGTCATCTAGGGACTGAGCTGTCGCCAAGCCCTCATAATAGTGCTCAAACCCAGTGGATCTCTCAAGGAAAGCTATTATGACTTCGCTGCAACATCCAACTTTCACACCTCGAACCATGACCGACTTAACCGGTCTGAACTTGCTAGCCTTCTTCTTTCACTTCGTAACCAAGTCACCATATGTTTTAGAAAACTCCAGGACCCATTAAGGTATATAGGGGTCTCGGGGCCTGGTGAAAGTCTGAAATCTGTGCCACTGCTGTATCTCCTTCACACTGGAGTATATTCCCTTTAGGCCTTTCGTGGAAAACAGCTTCTGCTCAAGAATAGTTCACAATCCATCACCTTTTAACCTGTTGAGAGTCATGGGAGGAGGGATGATTGGTGACACAAAAGCCACATGAGCTACCAAAGCTGGTACTGAATCTGCAGGACTGTTAACTGGAGGGACTCTAGCTGAGTCAAGGCGAGATCTAGCACGGATCTCAGCCTTCCAAAACTGCAACGGCTGATCATCCGCAGGCTTAGATAATGCAGCCCGGGAGTCAGCAGACACTCTCTCATATGTGAGCCTCATGCCTTTGCTCTGACCTTCCATTGGAGGCTCTTGCCTTCCCTACTTGAGAGGATTAGCTCCTCTTTTGTTTATAGTAATGACACATGCTTTTTTTTGGTATGGCATGTCAAGATTTGTCCTTGCCATATGTTCAAAACATCATAAAAGAGTTAGAAATAATTCACGCAAAAGTACAGAAAAGTAGTTGCAGACAAACTTCGCCGAACTGGTCGGCAAGTCGCTGAATCTATGTGGCGAGCTAGATCGGGCTCGCCGAAAGTAAGGCGTTTTAGTGAGCACGAACTAGCCTACCGAATGTTATAGTGCATTTTACGATTAGGGGCGCAGACAAAGGGTGATAAAGTAAAACCTTCGGCGAGTCGCTGAGTGTAGTCAGCGAACTCAAGGTTCTCGTCGAAAGTTACAGAACCAAAGTTAAATTTTAGCATGGAATTAAATGGGAGATGGGGATCTTTAGTGAACCACCGATTAGTTCAGCGACCTAGACCCAGCTCACCAAACGACCCAACGTGCCTACTTTCAACCCAACTTTCAAAATTTTACGTCCTTCATCAAATCTGATACTTCAGCTTCCAAAGCTGTAACCTCAGTTGTCTCCCCTGTCTACTCTCACACGCTTTTACTATCTTAGTGAGATTTTCAATGGAAGTCCAAAAAGGGGTAAGTGCATCAAGGATGGCACTCTCGATCAGCCATGGGATAGATATCTCGAGTCCGATCACCCTCACATCAGCTGAATGGACCAGGTGTCCCATCTTCAGGATCGTTGCTTGAGTAATCTTGGTGGGCTGGGATGAGGTAGAGGCACCTGGGGCCTGTGAAGAAGAAGAAGTGGCAGATATACATCAAGGTTCGGAGGCCAGAGTAGGGAAAGATGCCTCTGCAGGTATAGAATCAATATGCACTTTCGGGGATGTATCCACCGGAGCTGCCTTCCTCTTGTTAGCCTCCTCTCAAGTGTATTCAGCCTTAATGCTCCCGATGTCGGTGGAGGATGAACGGGTAACCTCAGTATCTCTCGCATCATCCTGGGGTACCCTAGCACGCCTGCAAAAACTCAGTGATCAGGACTGGGAATGGTAGGGAAGTTTGGCTCTGCTTGGCCCTCATGGTCATCTCTTTCTCAATGATAAGTCCTAAGTTGAGCCGCCTCTTCGCTAAATAGAACCTAAACAAGCTGACTTCGCATGTCGGAGGATGGACTCGTTTTGTGAAGGCATGATGGAGCTACTGATGAATCCTAACCAATACTGGGCATCTACATTCATATACTTCTTCTTGATCTAGACTCTCGCCTCTATCCACCTCGTGTTATATAAGAGACAAGGGGAGCAATCCAACCATTGAAGTCATCCAGGGACTAAGCTTTCGCCAAGCCCTTATAATCGTGCTCGAATCCACTATGGCTCTCTCAAGGAATGCGTTTATGATATCACTGCTGCATCCAACTTCCAAACCTCGAACCATGACCGACTTAACTGGTATGAACTCGATGGACTTCTTCTTGCTCTTCGGAACCAAGTCACGATATGTTGTAAAGAACTCCCAGACCCATTAAGGAATATAGGGGACTCGGGGCCTGGTGAATGTCTGAAATCTGTGCCAGTGCAGTATCTTCCCTCTAGTCCTTCCGTGGACAATAGCTTCTCCTCAAGAATAGTTCACAATCCATCACATTTTAACATGTTAAGAAGTTTGGGCGGAGGGACGATTAGTGGCACAGAATACTTAGGAGGTGCTGGAGCTAGGACTGAATCTGCTGGGGTGGAAACTGGAGGGATGCAACCTGAGTCAGGGCGAGATCTAGCACGAACCTCAACCCTCTAGGTTTGCAAGGGCTGATCATCCTCAGGCTTAGATAATGCAGCCCGGGAGTGAGCAAAACCTCTCTTAGATGTGGGCCTCATTCTTTTGCTCTGACCTCCCGTTGGAGGCTCTTGCCTTCCCTTCTTGGGAGTTTTAACTCCTCCTTCGTTTAGAGTACTTCCACATGGTCTTTTGTGGGAAGGCATATCCAGTTTTGTCCTTGCAATATCTACAAAGCATCGTCAAAGAGTTAGAAACAATTCACGTTATAACATAGAAAAGTAATTGCAGACAAAGTTTGTCGAAACAGTTGGCGAGTTACCAAATCTCTTTGGTGAGCTAGATCGGACTTGCAGAAAGGATTGCCTTAAAAATATAAGAACATTTTGGCATATCAGCGATGGTAGGGCATTTTCGCAAATCGCCCACAAAACTCGGTGAGCAAGAACTAGCCCCCCGAATGTTATAGTGCATTTTAGGATCTGGGGCGCAGACAAAGGGCGATGAAGGAAGAACTTGGCGAGTCGCCGGGTGCACTCGGTGAACTCAATCTTCTGCCCCAAAGTTACAGAACCAAACGTTAATTTTAACTTGAAATTAATGGCGGGATAGGGAACTTCTATGAACCGCCTAGTGGTTTGGCGAGCTTGACCCAGCTCGCGAAACGACCTAGCTAGCTTACTTTCATCCCAACTTTCCAAATTCTACGTCATTCCACAAAGCTGCTACTTCGTCTGTCAAAGCCTTAACCTCGGTAGTCTTCCATTTCTACTTTCACATGCCTCAACTCTCGTAGTAGAAGTGTCAATAGAAGTCCAGAAAGGGGTAAGTGCAACGACGATGACTCTCTCGATCATCCATGGGATAGATCTCTCGAGTCCGGTCCCCCTCACATCAGCTGAATGGGCCAGGTGTCCCATCTTCAGGATCATCGCCTAAGTAACCTTATCGGGCTGGGACGAGGTAGAGGCACCCAGGGCTTGTGAAGAAGAAGAAGGGACAGATGTACCTAAAGGTTCGGAGGACAAAGTACGCAAAGATGGCTCGATAGGGATAGAATGAATATGCACCTCCAGGGATGTATCCACTGGAGCTACCCTCTTTCCTGTTAAGCTCCTCTCGAGTGTACTCAGCCTCAATGCACCGGATGTCAGTAGAGGATGAATGGGTAACCTCAGTATCTCTCGCATCACCACGGGATACTCCAGCATGCCTGTATCATTAATTGATCAGGACTGGGAATGGTAGAGAAGTTTGCCTCTGTTTGGTCCTCATGGCCATCTCTTGCTCAATGACAAGTCCCAAGTAGAGCTGCCTCTTCACTAAGATAGACTCTAAACAGGATGCCTTCTCCTGTTAGAGTATGGATTCGTTCTGTGAAGGCATGATGGAGCTACTGATGAATCCTAAGTAATGCTGGGTAGCTACAGTCAAATCCTTCTTCTCAATTTGGACTCCCACCTATGTCCACCTCGTGTGACATCAGAAAAAAGGGGAGCAAGCCAATCCTTCAAGTCATCTAGGGACTGAGCTGTCGCCAAACACTCATAATCGTGTTCGAACCCTGTGGCTCTCTCAAAGAATGTGTTTATGATATCACTGCTGTATCCAACTTCCACACCTCGAACCATGATAGACTTAACCAATTTGAGCTCGATTACCTTGTTGTTGCTCTTCAGAACCAAGTCACGATATGATATATAGAACTCTTAGACCCATTAAGGAATATAGGGGCCTCGGGGACTGGTGATAGTCTGAAATCAGTGCCACTGCAGTATATCCTACACATTGGAGTATCTTCCCTCTAGTCCTTCCGTGGACAACAGCTTCTCCTTAAGAATAATTCACAATCCATCACATTTTAACCTGTTAAGAAGCTTGGGTGGAGGGATGATTGGTGGCACAGAAGCATTAGGGGGTGCCGGAGCTGGTATTGAATCTGTTGGGGTGGAAACTGGAGGGTCTCAAGCTGAGTCAGGGAGAGATCTTGCACGGATCTCAGCTCTCTAGGATTGCAAGGGCTAATCATCCTCAGGCTTAGATAATGCAGCCCGGGAGTCAACATTAACTCTCTCAGATGTGGGCCTCATGCCTTTGCTCTGACATCCCGGTGGAGTCAGAAGTAAAGACCACACTCCACAATTGTGGCTCTGGCTTGGCATGGAAGGAGGGCTACCCAGAAAGTCTTTTTACCACCATTCATTATCGTGAACCAGCCCCTAGGAATCCTATTGAGAAAGAAGAGGCATAAGCCTTCTTTGCAAAAAAGCTTCTGAATTATCGTCACATCAGTTGGCCCCTAGAGCAGAATAAACCAGCCCACTCTTGCCTTCCCTTCTTGGGAGGATTATCTCCTCTTTCGTTTAGAGTACTTCCACATGCTTTTTTTTTGGAAGGCATATCAAGATTTTCCCTTTCCATATCTACAAAACATCATAAAATAGTTAGAAACAATTCACGCTAAAGCACAGAAAAGTATTTGTAGACAAACTTTGTTGAACCAGTCGGCGAGTCGCCGAATCTCTTTGGCGAACTAGATTGAGCTCGCAGAAAGGATTGCCTTAAAAATATAAGAAAATTTTGGCATATCAGCGATGGTAAGTCCTTTTGGAAAATCACCGACAATACTCGGCGAGCATGAACTAGCCCGCCGAATGTTATAGTGCATTTTAGGATCTGGGGCGCAGACAATAGGGGATAAAGGAAGAACTTCGCGAGTCGCCGGGTGCACTTGGCGATTTACCGGGTGCACTCGGCGAACTTAAGCTTCTTATCCAAACTTACAGAACCAAACTTCAATTTTTCCATGAAATTAAAGGTGAGATGGGGAACTTCAGTGAAACGCCTAGTGGTTCGACGAGCTCGACCCAGCTCCCCAAACGACCCAACTTGCCTACTTTCAACCCAACTTCCCCAATTCTACGTCCTTCCACAAATCTGCTACTTCGTCTTTGAAAGCCTTAACATCGGTGGTCTTCCCATTCAACTTTCACATGACTCTACACTCGTAGTAAGAGTGTCAATGGAAGTCCCGAAAGGGGTAAGTGCAGCAAGGATGACACTCTCGATCATCAATAGGATAGATCTCTCGAGTCCGGTCCCTCTCACATCAACAGAATGGGCCAGGTGTCCCATCTTCAGGATCATCACCTGAGTAATCTTGGCAGGCTGGGATGAGGTAGAGGCACCCAGGACGTGTGAAGAAGAAGAAGGGGCAGATGTACCTGAAGGTTCGGAGGCCGGAGTAGACAAAGATCTGTCGGTAGGTATCGAATGAATATGCACCTCCAGGGATGTATCCACCACAGTTGCCCTCCTTCTTGTTAGGCTCCTCTTGAGTGTACTCAACCTCAAACTGCCGGATGTCAGTAGAGGATGAATGGGTAACCTCTGTAGATCTCGCATCACCTTGAGGTACTCTAGCACGCCTGCATAACTCAGTGATCAGGACCAGGAATGGTAGAGAAGTTTGCCTCTGCTTGGCCCTCATGACCATCTCATGCTCAATGATAAGTCCCAAGTAGAGTTGCCTCTTCGCTAAGATAGACCCTAAACAAGTTGCCTTCGCATGTCAGAGGATGGATTTATTCTGTGAAGGCATGATGAAGCTACTGATGAATCCTAACCAATACTGGGCAGCTACATTCAAATCCTTCTTCTCGATTTGGACCCCCCACCTCTATCCACTTCGTGTGACATCAGAGAGAAGGGGAGCAGACCAACCCCTCAAGTCATCTAGGGACTAAGCTGTTGCTAAGCCCTAATAATCATGCTCAAACCTTGTGGCTCTCTCAAGGAAATCATTTATGATATCGCTACAATGTCCAATTTCTACACCTCGAACCATGACCGACTTAACCGGTCAAAACTCGTTGGCCTTTTTCTTCCTGTTTGGAACCAAGTCACCATATGTTGTACAGAAATCCAAGACCCATTAAAGAATATATGGGCCTCGGGGCTAGGTAAAAGTTTGAAATCTGTGCCACTGCAGTATCTCTTTCACATAGGAATATATAACCTTTAGGCCTTTCATGGAAAACAACTTCTCCTCGAGAATTGTTCACAATCCATCACCTTTTAACCTATTGAAAAGCATGGGAGGAGGGATGATTGGTGACGTAGAAGCCACATGAGCTGTTGGAGCTGGTACTGAATCTGCTGGGGTGGAAACTGGAAGGACTCTAGCTGAGTCAAGGCTACATCTAGCACGGATCTAAACTTCCAAAACGACAATGGCTGATCATCCTCACGCTCAGATAATGTAGCGCGAGAGTCAGCAGACACTCTCTCGGATGTGAGCCTCATGCCTTTGCTCTAACCTCCCGTTGGAGGCTCTTGCCTTCCCTTCTTGGATGATTAGCTCCTCCTTTGTTTATAGTAATGCCACATGCTCTTTTTTGGGACGACATGTCAAGATTTGTCCTTGCCATCTCTACAAAACATCATAAAAGAGTTAGCAACAATTCACGCAAAAGCACAGAAAAGTAGTTGCAGATAAATTTTGCCAAACCGGTCGACGAGTCGCCGAATATATTTGGCGAGCTAGATGGGGTGCGCCGAAAGAATTGGCTTATAAATATCAGAAAGTTTGGCATATTGGAGATGGTAAGGCATTTCAGCGAGCAAGAACTAGCCCACCGAAAGTTATAGTGCATTTTAGGATCAGGGGAGCAGACAAAGGGCGATAATCTTCACCTTTAGCGAGTCGCAGAGTGTAGTTGGTGAACTCAAGGTTCTTGCCGAAAGTTACAGAACCAAACTTCAATTTTAGCATGAAATTAAAGGGGATATGAGGAACTTCAGCGAACCACCGAGTTGTTCGGTGAGCTGGACCCAGCTCACCAAACGACCCAACGTGCCTACTTTCAACCTAACTTCCCAAATTCTACGTCCTTCGTCAAATCTGATACTTCGACTTTCAAGACCGAAACCTCAGTGGTCTCCCCTGTCTCCTCCCACACACTTTAACTATCGTAGTGAGAGTGTCAATGGAAGTCCAGAGAGGGGTAAGTGCAGCAGGGATGACACTCTCGATCATCTATGGGATAGATATCTCAAGTCCGGTCACCTTCACATAAGCTAAATGGGCCAGGTGTCCCATCTTCAGTATCATCGCCTGAGTAATCTTGGCGGGCTGGGACGAGGTAGAGGCACCTGGGGCCTGTTAAGAAGAAGAAGGGGCAGATGTACCTGAAGGTCCAGAGGCCGAAGTAGGCAAAGATTCCTCAGTAGTTATCCAATGAATATGTAGCTCCAGGGATGTATCCACCGGAAATGCCCTCCTTCCTGTTAAGCTCCTCTAGACTGTACTCAGCCTCAATGCACCGGATATCAGTAGAGGATGAATGGGTAACCTCAATATTTCTCGCATCACCTCGGTGTACTCCAGTACGCCTGTATAACTCAGTGATCAGGACCAGGAATGGTAGAGAAGTTTGCCTCTGTTTGGCCCTCATGGTTATCTCTTGCTTAATGACAAGTCCCAAGGAGAGCTGCCTCTTCGCTAAGATAGACCCTAAACAAGATGCCTTCACATGTCAGAGGATGGATTCGTTCTGTGAAGGCATGATGGAGCTACTGATAAATCCTAACCAATACTAGGAGCTACATTCAAATCCTTCTTCTCGATTTGGACTACCATCTCGTGTGACATCAGGGAGAAGGGGAGAAAGCCAAACCTTCAAGTCATCTAGGGACTGAGCTGTCACCAAGCCCTCATAATCATGCTCAAACCTTGTGGCTCTCTCAAAGAAAGCGATTATGAGATCGCTGCAGCATCCAACTTCAACACCTCGAACCATGATTGACTTAATCGGTCTGAAGTCGCTGGCCTTCTTCTTCCTCTTCGAAACCAAGTCACGATATGTTGTATAAAAATCCAGGACCCATTAAGCAATATAGGGGCCTCGGGGCCTGGTGAAAGTATGAAATCTGTGCCACTGTAGTATCTCCTTCACACTAGAGTATATCCCCTTTAGGCCTTTCATGGAAAACAACTTCTCCTCGAGAATAGTTCGCAATCCATCACCTTTTAACCCATTGAGAAGCATGGGAGGAGGGATGATTGGTGACACAAAAGCCACATGAGCTGCCGGACCTGGTACTGAATCTGCTGGACTGGAAACTGGAGGAACTCTAGCTGAGTCAAGGCGAGATCTAGCACGGATCTAAGCCTTCCAAAACTGCAACGGCTAATCATCCTCATGCTTAGATAATGCAGCCCGGGAGTCAGCAGACACTCTCTCAGATGTGAGCCCCATGCCTTTGCTCTGACCTCCCATTGGAGACTCTTGCCTTCCCTACTTGAGAGGATTAGCTCCTCCTTTGTTTATAGTAATGGCACATGCTCATTTTTGGGACGGCATGTCAAGATTTGTCCTTGCCATATGTTCAAAACATCATAAAAGATTCACGCAAAAGCACAGAAAAGTAGTTGTAGACAAACTTTGTCGAACCAGTCGGCGAGTTGCCGAATCTATGTGGCGAGCTAGATCGGGCTCGCCGAAAGTATTGGCTCATAAATATCAGAAAGTTTTGGCATATCGGCGTTGGTATGGCATTTCGGTGAGCACGAACTAGCCCGCCGAAAGTTATAGTGCATTTTAGGATCAGGGGCGCAGACAAAGGGCGATGAAGGAAAACCTTCGGCGAGTCACTGAGTGTAGTCGACGAACTCAAGGTTCTCCCTGAAAGTTACAGAACAAAACTTCAATTTTAGCATGAAATTAAAGGGGAGATGGGGATCTTCAGTGAACCGCCGAGAGGTTCAGCGAGCTCGACCCAACTCACCAAATGACCCAACGTGCCTACTTTCAACCCAACTTCCCAAATTCTGCGTCCTTCCTCAAATCTGCTACTTCAGCTTTCAAAGCCTTAACCTCGGTGGTCTTCCCTTTCTACTCTCACATGCCTCAACACTCGTAACGAGAGTATCAATGGAATTCCAGAAAGAGTTAAGTGCAGTAAGGATGGCACTCTAGATCATCCATGGGATAGATCTCTCGAGTTCAGTCCCCCTCACATCAGTTGAATGGGCCAGATGTCCCATATTTAGGATCATCGCCTGAGTAATCTTGGCGGGCTGGGACGAGGTAGAGGCACCCGAGGCCTATGAAGAAGAAGAAGGGGAACATGTACCTGAAGGTTCGGAGGCCGGAGTAGACAAAGATGCCTCTGCAGGTATCGAAGGAATATGTACCTCCAGGGATGTATCCACCAGAGCTACCCTCCTTCCTGTTTGGCTCCTCTCAAGTGTACTTAGCCTCAATGCAATGGATGTCTGTAGAGGATGAATGGGTAGCCTCAGTATCTATCGTATCACCCCGGGGTACTCTAGCATGCCTGCATAACTCAGTGATCAGGATCTGGAATGATAGAGAGGTTTGCCTTCGCTTGTCCCTCATGGCCATCTCTTGCTCAATGATTAGTCCCAAGTAGAGTTGCCTCTTCGCTGAGTAGACCCTAAACAAGATGCCTTCGCATATCAGAGGATGGATTCGTTCTGTGAAGGCATGATTGAGCTACTGATGAATCCTAACCAATACTAGGCAGCTACATTCAAATATTTCTTCTCCATTTGGACTCCCGCCTCTATCCACCTCGTGTGACATCAGAGAGAAAGGGACCAAGGCAACCCTTCAAGTCATCTAGCGACTGAGTTGTCGCCAAGCCCTCATACTAGTGCTCAAACCCTGTGGATCTCTCAAGGAAAGCGTTTATGATATCGCTGCAGCATCCAACTTTGACACCTTGAAACATGACCAACTTAACCGATCTGAACTCGCTGGCCTTTTTCTTCCTTTTCAGAATCTAGTCACCATATGTTGTATAGAACTTCCGGACCCATTAAGGAATATAAGGGCCTTGGGGCCTAGTGAGAGTCTGAAATCTGTGCCACTGCAGTACCTCTTTCACACTGGAGTATCTTCCCTCTAGGCCTTTCATAGAAAATAGCTTCTCCTTGAGAATAGTTCACAATCCATCACCTTTTACCTGTTGAGAAGCATGGGAGGAGCGATAATTGGTGACACAGAAGCCACATAAGGTGTCGGAGCTGGTACTGAATCTGTTGGGATGGAAACTGGAGGGACTTTAGCTGAGTCAAGGCGAGAGATAGCACGGATCTCAGCCTTCCAATACTGCAACGGCTGATCATCGTCAGGCTTATATAATGCAGCCCAGGAGGCAGCAGACACTCTCTCAGATGTGAGCCTCATGCCTTTCCTCTGACCTCCCATTGGAGGCTCTTGCCTTCCCTTCTTGGGATGATTAGCTCCTCCTTCATTTGTAGTAATGCTACATGCTCATTTTTGGGACGGTATGTCAAGATTTGTCCTTGCCATATCTTCAAAACATCATAAAAGAGGTAGAAAAAATTCACGCAAAAGCACAGAAAAGTAGGTACAGACAAACTTGAAAGTTTTGGCATATCGGCGATGGTAAGGCCTTTCGGTGAATCACCGACAATACTCGGTGAGCACGAACTATCCTGCCGAAATTAATAGTGAATTTAGGATCAGGGTCCCAGACAAAGGGCAATGAAGGAAGACCTTCGGCGAGTGCCGAGTGCACTCGGCAAACTCAAGCTTCTTGCCGAAAATTACAGAACCAAACTTCAATTTTAGCATGAAATTAAAGGCGAGATGGGGAACTTCAGTGAACCGCTGAGTGGTTCGACGAGCTCGACCCAGCTCGCCAAACGATCCAACGTGCCTACTTTCAACCCAACTTCCCAAATACAACGCCGCAACCCCCGAAAAAAAAATCTAAACATGCACTTATCAAATTAAAATAATACCCTTTACAACCATGCCCTCGGGATACTCAGACCTCTCTCGGTTTGGCCAAATTTTGCCAATTGACGATTTTTGCCATTAGGATTGACGTCAACCGCTCCATCATTGGGAAAAATATGTCATTTGGCACAAATGCGGGCTACTTAGACTTCACCCAACTATACCCAACAACGTGCAAGCACAACCCCACAATTTTTAACCAATTATAAGGTACAAAATTTCAGGAAATTAACAATAAAGGCAATCGGGCAAAATGATCGAATTAAAACAGGCATACTAGAATACAAACATTATCAGAGAGGACCAACACACACCATTAAGATAAAAATAAATTTTATAAGAGTAGAAATTTCTAAGAATAAATTCGGGGTTCGGAAAACCAACATCGGATGCTGAATAATCAAAATTAGAAATGCTAGGTGGCAAACTAATCTAATCCGAACACAAATCCAATGATTAAAATACTCTAAAATGCAAGAAGTATAGGAAATATTGTGTGAGTGTGAATTTGGGAAGATTAAAAATGAGAGAAAGTGAAAGAGTTTAAAAGTTTAAACCTTTGGCCTTTAAAAACCGTCCAGTTCTCACCCATTCGGCGATGTTAGTTTTACTCGCCGACCCACTCGGCGACACGCAAATGGGCACTTACCTCGCTGAGTTTTACAGGACCTCCAGTTAATGTGGAGGTCCAAGCGGTAAACTAAGTCGCGATCGCTGAACTGGTCAGCGTTTCGCCAAGTTACTCCTGGGCTCACCGAGTTTTGCACACTCCAATTGGAAAATGTCTTAAGTCCAACAACGATCTAGGTCAGGCTCACCAACCTTTTCGGTGATGCACCGACTTAGCTTTTAGCTCGCCAACGTGCACTTTTCAAACACTTTCCACACTTTGACATGCACAATCAACACACCATTATTTCAACTTCAAAAGAAAGCAAATAAAAACTTGGGTTGGCTCCCAAGTAGCACCTTAGTTAACGACATGGCACAATGCAAGTCCACACTGAAACCTCATTCTTGGGGTTAGCCATAATATCACTAGATAAACCCCCATTGCTGTCTCGGGTTCAAATGGGATGAGATATGACCCATTTGGGTCTCCTACTACTTGATCGAGATTGAATGGGAGGTAACCGTTTGGCTAAGGGTCGACACGTCTTCTTTCATTTCTTTCAAAATCTTATTTGACCCCTTATTTTTATCGCCGACTTGATTTTCTCCATCAGGGCTTGGCACACTGGAACATTAGGCGAGATCATGGATTTTGATTGAGGGAAGAAATCAAGTTTGCGATAGAAAGGAGATGTCGGTGAATCACCGAGTAATTCTGCGATGTAGTGCAGGATCGCCCAAAGTTACTGAACTTGAGGATGTTGAATGCCAAGGCAGAAAGGCGATGAAAGGGACCAAAGAAATTTAGTGCATTCTATGGGATATAATCTTTAACCAACAATAGACCATGTGAACTACAACATGAAATCCAATGTAACTCCCACATAAAAAAGGTAGAGTTTACTTGCCGAGGTAGAATTGTGTATCATGATTCATATGTTATTTGTGGATCTACTGTCTACGTAATTTAAGATAATCCTATAGAGTAACATAGTTTGGAACTAGAGGTTACTACTCGAGACTACCCTATTTTAGCATCCACCCCAGAGTTCTCTCGTGTTGTAACACTACGGAAACTAGTAGGCCAAACTAGAGGTTAACATGAGTGTTAGAGTCGTAAACATAATTGTCCATACTTAAAAATATAGGGTTTCATGTTAGAATGTCAAGGTACGACCCCCAAGGACTAACCATGGGTCCTTGAGGAAGGCCTTACAACTTGCCCTACAACAGTGAACCACGGCAAGACCCACGCCTTGTGGGTGAGGGGCTGTAGGTCAAGGCTCTGAAACCAAGTATCTAAACCCGAACCCACACTTCACCATCATGGGCCGTGGGTCCACCCACGGTTCATTAGTGAGGGTCGTGGATGGGGCCTGGGAGATGGTTTTTGGTTGTTAATTTTAGTAGCACTATGGGGTTTTTCGGTTTTAATTAATATTAAGTGATGTCATTGTAGCCTAAATTAGATCACCTATATAAGGATTTAAACCCACAAAATTAAGTCATTCACCCCATTATTGCTTACATCCAAATCAATTCCCAAACTTCATCCTCACCAAAGAAATTCTCTCTAGAACTTCAAGGAAGAAGAAGAAGGAAGTTGGAGCTAGGGTTCAAGGAGCAAGGTTTTCTTATCAAATTCATTGGGTTTCATTTCTAAGGTATTGTAGCTCTTAATCCATGGATAGAATTCATCCTTGGGGCCCCTTCCAAATCCCAATTTCGAAGATAGAAATCTCCAAAAGATAGGGTGTGATTCCCAAGTCATGGGTTCCTTTCAAAAATGATTCTAATGCTTGAATTACTTCATATTATGATTGAATTGATGATTTATATTTTGAAATCCCCGAGAACCCATGAAATCCCAATATTTCCCAATTATGATCTTGTGATGTGGGTTTGTGGATGAAAGAAGGATAATATGGGATTATGCTTATAGTAATTGGATTACTTGAATTATGTTAATATCCATGTATAATGTAGCGAGTTCTAGAAGTGTTGATTCGATATGAGCTTTGATCCTTCAAAAGGGAAAATTATAATATTATGCATGTTTATGAAGTCTTTGTATATGTTTTAAGAACACTTTGAGATTGAAGTGTCTATGGTTATGATGTAGTTGCTATGTTGTTGAAAGGTTATTCTCATATACACACTTGTGCATGAATATGAAATGATGTGAAAGGCTTTCTCACATTATGAAGATTCTAAGGTTGAAAGGCTTACTCACCAATTGAATCTATATGTAGACATGGACGGTGAAAGGTTATTCTCACGCATGATCTAATGAGCTATCTTATGAATTATGTTAGATTGTGTGTCAAGACATTCTTCCGTAAATATGAACTTGAGTCAAGATTTAATATGAACTCCGCGAGAATCAATGCTTAGCACCGAGTGGATATTGAAGATGAGATGGAATCTTTTACACTAGTTGAGTCCGGCTTCCCAATGGGACCTTTTACACTAGTTGAGTCCGGGTTCCCAAAGTATGTCTCATGATATGGAGAGCTTCTACCATAGTTGAGTTTAGACTTCAAGTAGCAATCTCCTTATCCTATAAACTATGTGCCCCCATAGGTTATTTAGCTAGTGGATCCACCTAAGCTAAGAGTATTGTTCAACCTTAGGAAAGTAGGACAACCATTTTCAGTGTGGGTAACACGGTGTGTCCATGTATAGCTCATATGGTCTCATGTCGATTAAGTCTTATTCGCACAATAATAAGAACAAGAATATGAATTATGAACTATGGTTACTCAAGAAGATTTTATATGAGGTTCCAAGATCTTAAAGGTAATGAATATAAATATAAGCTTAAAGAGGTTTACATAGCATGGGTGATATTTACGGGGTCTTATTCATACATTGCACAAGTATGTTTTGAAGGTATTTATGAAGTGTTTCTCTTAGTAAATTGCATGCATTCAAATAAAATATCTCTTTTTGCATGTTTTCAATGTTTTTATGCATGGCTATAATACTTGGTGCAGTTTTGTACTAACACCTATTTTTCCTACAGGTGATGATCGTTGTGGCTAAAGCTTGGATTTGCTTATTCTCCTAGCTTGTTGGTGAGTCCTCATGATTCGAGGACCGATGTTATCTCATTTTAGTTCATCTCTTGTATTCCCTTTTCGGACTATGTTTTATGTTCTATGTCCCTTTTCACTTCTAATATTGTACCAGATGTCTATTTTGAGACTTAGAGTCTAGACTTCCGCTTTTCTTTTCTGAAAATTTTAGACTTGAAATGGGTTTTCTCTTATTATTCTATTACTAATGTTATGATATGTTAAGTGGCTTGTTTGGAGTTCCTCGGGGTTCTATACACCATGTTACATCTAGGGGGTACCCCTGGGTTGTGACAAACTTGGTAATCAGAGCACGTGGTTTAGAATGATTCTAGGATGATGTCTCATAAGCCACGTCTAGAAGATTCTAGTTCATGAGTGTGAAGCGCGCCACAATTAAGAATGAGCGGCTACAATATTTTTAGGAAATCTCATTTCTTCATTACACTTAAGTCGTGCCTTAGAGTGTAACTCTAAAACAATACTCTCCCCTAACCATTCTCTTGTGTCTTCATGATATTAATACACGAAGGGCTAATGCTAGAAGGATGGAAGATGACAATGTTAATCAAGGAGCTCCTCCTCAAGCTCCCAAATCCCCGATAGATCCTTTGATTGAGAATGTGACCCAAGCGGAGTTTAGGTCTACTATTCAAATGTTGGCTTAAGTCGTGACGACTGAAACAAATAGAGAAGTTGTAGCTTCGGCGGATCCTATTATTAATTCGGCTGATTCAAGGGTTAGGGATTTTGCTTGAATGAGCCTTCCCAAATTTCATGGCTCCAAAGTGGAAGAGGATCCTCAAAAGTTCATTGATGAGGCTTATAAAGTTCTTTCTATTATAGGGGTATCTTCAGAAGAGAAGGCAGAGTTAGCTTCCTACAAACAAAAAGATGTTTCTCAAGTATGGTATGATCAGTGGAAGGGTGAAAGACCCATAGGAGCGGGCCCGGTAGGATGGGAATTGTTCAAATTGGCATTCCTTGATATATTATTTCCCCTAGAATTGAGGGAGGCAAAGGTACAAGAGTTCATCAACCTTCGTCAAGGAAGTATGAGTGTCAAGGAGTATGCTCTAAAGTTCACCCAACTCTCCAAATATGCTCCAACTATGGTGGCCGACTCAAGGCTAAGATGAGTAGGTTTATGTCGCGTGTATCCGACTTGGTTGAAAAAGAGTGTCATATAGAAATGCTCCTCCATCACATGGGTAACTCAAGGCTTATGGTGTACGCTTAACAAATTGAGGAATTAATACTCAAGAAAAAGAATAGGGAGTTGAAAAGAGCTAGAACCGGTGATGGGAACTTCTACAATGCTAGGTCCGATGGACAAGGTCGGCCAAGATTTAGCCAAAGGATTTCCAATCAAGGTTCCTCTAGTGCTCCCCCAAGGGTCAACAAGGATAGGGTGTTTAACCCTAAACATCAGGGAGGTAATAGTAATTGCTCTTATGTAAATAGGTCTATTTTTGCAAAGTGTAAAAGAAAACATGATGGTTAGTGCCTAGTTGGCACAGTCGATGTTTAAGTTGCAGGAAGATTGGCCACAAGATGTGAGATTGTCAGATGCTCAAGGTTAAGGGAAGAGAAGATAAACCAACTCCTCCAAACGATTCAACTTCATTGCCCCAAAGCAAAACCGATTTTATGCTCTTCAATCCCGAGGAGACTAAGAGAGCTCCCCAGATGTGGTGACCGATATATTAAAAGTCTTTCTTATTGATGTGTATGCCTCGTTAGATCCCGATGCTACTTTGTCCTTTGTGACACCTTATGTGGCCATGAAGTTTGATATGCTCCCCGAACGGTTAATAGAACCTTTTTCGGTCTCTCCCCCGTTTGGTGATTCTGTGGTGGCTAAGAGGATTTATAGGAGATGTACCATTTCCTTACCCATAGACTTACCCTTGTTAACTTGGTAAACTTAGACATGTTAGACTTCGATGTGATTTTGGGTATGGATTGGTTGTAGGCATGTTATGCCTCTATCGATTGTAGGACTCGGATGGTTAGATTCCAATTCTCAAATGAGCCTATATAAGAGTGGAAGTGAGGAAGTTCTATGCCTAGAGGTCAATTTGTCTCTTCTCTAAAAGCTAGGAAGATGATCTCCAAAGGGTGGATTAACCATATTGTTAGTGTGAGGAATGTAGATTCCGAAACCCCTTCCATAGAGTCGATCTAAGTATTTACTAAGTTCCCAAAAGTTTTTCCTGATGATTTTCTCGGTATTCTTATGAGTCCACGGTTGGTCTCATTTAGGGCTTTATTTTGATATATTTAGTGTCCTCAAATGCTTATTTTGTGCTAATAACTGATGTAAAATCCTTGATTTCCAAGTATTTAGATTGAGGAACAAAGCATGGACACTAACGAGCAAAAAGGAACAAGGCAGCTGAAAGAATGAAGAAAACAAGGCATGTTGATTGCCTTATCCATTGGGAGAGTCACTGAATGGCTATTACCTCGCCTAAAGTTCCAGTATGACAAGCCCTGAAGGAGAAAATCAATTTGGCGAGAGAAAAGAGATGTTGGCGAGTCATAGAACGGTTCCGTGATGTAGTAATTTGATTGCCCAAAGTTACAGAACTTGAGGATGTTGAAGGCCAAAGTAAAAAGGCAATGGAACTGACCAATGGGTGGATCGCCGAGCTGATCGGTGATCCCGATTAACTGCGCTGAATGGTCATTCGCAACATATTTTTGGTGACTATAAATACAATTTCAAACATTATATTTAGTATCGAATTTTATTCTGAACATTCATTAGAGTAATTTTTGAGTTTGAACTTTGAGTTTTGAGACTAAGTTCTCCTTAGCTTTGAAGAATTGAAGTTTTCCATTTTTGAGAAATTGGAAGTGGGTCTTTGAGATTCTTCAATTTGAACCTTTTTAAAGACGAAATTAATCTTACCCAGTTGATGGAAACACAATTTGGTAACGATTTTTATATTTTTATGATGTCTAGCTAAAACCCCATTTCTTCAGGTGTGATTATGTGATTATAGGTTGATTTAGCTTTTGGGTATTGCTAATTCATAGTTGAAATGTTGTTTAAAAGTGATTTCAATCAGTATTTGTGGTTTTATTTAAAGGGTTGTAGTTGCAAATGCAACACTATTTTCATATTGCTGTTTGTTGGTGTCGAGAGAAATCAACTTGATTTGGGGTAAATTGTTCGAGAAAAAGTTTATCCCCACTAAAGTCTAGCTTATTCACTGATTTACATCTATTTACTAACAATTGCAATTACTCATTTGTCTATATTAGCGCATAATCCAATCACATCCCAAGAACCCGTCTCATTACTTGTTAATTTGTGTTATTTGTTGTTGTTGTAGCTGATAGTTAAAATCAGAACACCCTTTATTTGAAACTTGTGTCAACCCTTAATTTGAATTATGTTTTTATTCGTAAATGCCTATTCCCCTGATGACTTGAACATATTCGTACTTTGCTCTTGATTCTCAAACACGTACCACTCCCTGTGCCCCAACTCATTTAGTTAGGTTATTATACTAACTAATGATCGTTGGCACTTAGAATTGGAAGAAGTGTCCTGATACATGAAATAAAAATCACGCCGCTGCCAGAGAGCGGTGTTGGTTGAGAATCTTTAGTTAAGTTGAATTTCTTCTTGTTAGTAATAGTTGAACTTCCTTAATTTTAGTTCAGTTTTGCTTGTTTGTGTTTTGAAACAGGAAGTATGAGTGTGAACGGAAGCATTGGTAGCCAAGTAGCCAACCAAGATGACATCGGAAACGTCAATGATGTCAACAAGCCTAATTCTAAGGACCCCCATCTTATGTGTGGAATTGGTGTCATTCGCTTGCCTTCGGCCGAAGGGAACGTGGTGTTCCATATCACAAGTACTATGTTGCAGCTCTTGCAATTGAAGGGGTTGCTCAGTGGTTTGGCTAATGAGGATCCCTATGAGCATATTAGAAACTTCGTGGATGTTTTCGGACCGTTCTCCTTCAAGAACATATCCGAAGAGTCGGTCTGGTTTAGGTTGTTTCCGCTTTCTTTGATGGGACAAGCATGTAAATGGTTGGCTGAATTACCACGTGAATCAATCATTTCGTGGGAGGAGCTGGTCACCGCATTTCAAGTGTGATTTTTCCCTCCTTCGAAGATGATGACTCTTCGGGACAGCATTCAGAGCTTTAAGCAGTTGGAGGGTGAGCCAATTCATTAGACTTGGCTTCTATTCAAGATGTTGGTGCTACAATGCCCAACCCATGGTTTGCATGACAACATGTTGCTGCAGTATTTTTACCGAAGTCTTGATTCTGTAAACAGGTGTATTGCTGACAAACATTCTCCTGGAGGTTTGATGCAACAACCTTATGTAATAGCAGCTCAATTCTTGGATGGCATGACCACAATAAATCGGGCTTGGTACACCCGTGAAGATCAGGTCTCCCCTCTCACGTTTAAATTGACCAAGGACCATATGGAGAAAAACCAAGAGAGGGACCAAAACATGGCCAAGATGATGCCACAACTTGACATTTTTTCCAAAAATATCATGGAGCTGGTGCTCGAGGTGTCAATGTCGTGGATGTCGGCTGTGTTAGTCTGGATCAGGCCAAGTTTGAGGCTTTGTACAATGAAGAGGTGAACTTCCTAGCTAACCAACGAGGTGGTTATCGTTCAAACTACCCAAGGCAGGGTGGTAACCAAGGTTGGAACAGGGAGGAAGGTTGGAAGGATCGTGATCGATAGTGGAGGGACCGTAACACCAGTTGGAAAGAGAGAGAAGGGGAGAAGGCTAGATATGTTCCTCCCCATGAGCGTCAAAAGTCAAAGGATTCTGAGGGAGGGAGGTCGGTCGAAGGATATGCTTTCTTACATCCTCAACAAAGTTGAGTGGTCAAAAAATATTTTGAAAGAAATGAAAGAAGATGTGTCGACCTTAGCTAGACAGTTACCTCTCATTCACTATCGATCAAATAGTTGGAGACCCAAATGGGTCATATCTCATCTCATTTAAACCCGAGACAGCAAGGGGGTTTGTCTAGTGACACTGTGTCCAACCCCAAAAATGTTGTTTGAGCGTGGACTTGCATCGTGCCGCGCCGTTAAATAAGGCACTGCTTGGGAGGCAACCCAAGTTTTATTTGCTTTCTTTTTAAGTTTGAAATAATGGTGTGTTGATTATACAGGTCAAAGTGTGGAAGGTGTTTGAAAAGTGCAGGTTGACGAGGTGGAAGTCCAGTCGGTGACTCGACAAAGAGGTTGGAGAGCTCGACTTGGACCGCCATTGGACTAAAGACATTTCGAAATTGGAGTCTGTAAAATTCGGCGAGCCTAGGAGCAACTTGGCGAATCGCCAACCAGGTCGGTGATCACGACCTAGTCCGCTATTTGGACCCCCACATTAGATGGAGGTTTTGTAAAACTCAGCGAGGAAACTACCCACTCGGCGTTTCGTTGAGTGGGTCGGCCAGCAAAACTTATGTCGCCGATGGGCGAGAACTGGATGGTTTTTAAAGGCCAAAGGTTTAAACTTTCAAACTTTTTCACTTTCCCTCACTTTTAAACTTCACAATCTCACAGCCGTACAATATTTTCGGTACTTTTTGCATTTTAAAGTATTTTAGTCATCGGATTTGTGTTCGGAGTTGGATTACCTTGTCGCCTAGCGATTCAAAGTATCTATTCGGCTTCTAAAGTTGGTTTTCCAAACCCTGAATTCAGTTTTGGCAATTTGTACACATTTGCTATTGATTTTATCTTAGTGATATGTGCTAGGCCTCTCTGATTGTAATCGTATATGTGTGTTCTTGTTTTAATTTGAATATATTTCCTGTGATGCCTTTGTTGTTGATTTCGCAAGATTTTATGCCTTAAAATTGATTAAAAATTGTGGGGTTGTGCTTGCATGTTGTGTGGTCTAGTCGGGTGAAGTTTAAGTAACCCGTATTTGTGCCAAATGATGTAATTTGCCCAATGATGGAGTGGTCAATGTCATTTCTCAAGGAAAAAGTCATCAAATGGGCAAATTTGGAAAAACTGGGAGAAGTCTGAGTATCCCGAGGGCATGGCTGTAATGGGTCTTAGCTTAATTGTAAGAGTGCATGTTTTGAGTTTGTTTTTGGGGGCTGCGGGGTTGAATTTAGGAAGTTGGGTTGAAAGTAGGCACGTTGGGTCATTTGGCGAGTTGGGTCGAGCTCGCCGAATCACTCGACGGTTCATTGAAGTTCCCCTATCGCCTTTAATTTCATGTTTTATCTTGAAAAAGGTTCTGTAACATTCGGCGAGAAGCATGAGTTCACCGAGTGCACTCGGCGACTCGCCGAAGGTCTTACTTCATCTCCCTTTGTCTACGCCCTTAATCCATAAAAGCACTGTAACTTTCGGCAGCCTAAGCCTGGTTCGCTGAATTCTATCGGTGATTGGAAGAAAGGCCCTTCCCATCGCCGACATGCCATTTTATTGGTATATTTTGGCCAATCCTTTCGGCGAGCCTGATCTGGCTAGCCAAAGAGATTTGGCGACTCACCGACTGATTCGGCGAGTCTTTCTGAAACTCTTTTCTTCTGCATTTTTGCTTGTATTACTTCTAACTTTTCCTGATTTTTTTTAGTTATGGCAAGGACAAAAACATCGGCATGCCACCCTGTCACGACCCGGGAGTACCCCCTAGACATAACACGGCGTACTCGACCCCGAAGAGGTCTCATACATGCCCTTAGCATAATCATAGTCATAAGATCATAGAAAAATAGAGCGGAATTTAAAACATTTCATTACAATCGATGTCTTTTATAAAAATGATAGAGTCTACACACTAGGTCTCAAATCATCTAATTACTTGGAATAAAACTCTTGAATACAATCTTAGGGACACATCCCTTAAAAAAATCTAAAACATAAAAGAAAGACATAAAGGACATATGGTCAAGTCCTCGAATACAATGAGGACTCACCAATCTTCTTCTTCTTGATCTCCTATGAACCTAGCCACGAGGATGAAATCCAATATCTCCAAAGCCTACACTTATAGAAAAATGTAGAAAGATGGGGTTAGAACAAAAAGTACTAAGTATGGAAGCCAGGCACAAAAATTCTTAAAACATGCATAAAATGGGACATCTCATTTGAAACAATGCTATATGTCATTTTGAACATCATCTTTGAAAAAGTTGGAGAATACAACTCATAAAGCAACTTACATACAAATCATCATAGCATAAGATATATCATCTCATTACAAACATAGTCTCCAACCCAAGCATAGTACATATCCCAATCTTCACAAGACATAGTTCATACACATAGTCACATAACAAGATTATCTCATCATAATAGAAGTACCACATAAGAAACCCTAGGCTATACTTGGGCAATGCATAGATAATCCCATAATCCTATCTACACTAAGTACCACTCTTACGCCACCAACAACATACACATCTTATATTACCTTATTCATAGACAACAAAAATAAGTAAGGGGTCATACATGTTCATAACCTATAACAAGTGAAGTCAACCTTAACATTCATACATACCTTTCATACATAACCCATATCATGCATACATAATTCATATACCTTCATAGTATAAGGAACCCACGCCATAACCCCTTTATAAGTCTACTTGTACAATGTATAAGTGAAGTCCCATACCCCCACTCACACTAAGTAAAACTCATTAAGAAGTCATAAGAATAGTTCATGTTCAAAATTCATATAAAGCATACATTCAACTCATAATCATCATATCATAAAAGAGACATATCATTCCCACTCTCAAAGCCTACTTGTGCAATGCACGAATGAAGACCCGTACCCCCATTCATACTAAGTAGAACCTCTTGAGGAAACATAGAACATGCCCACGTTCTTATCATAATTCATATTCTTATCATTTAGGGAAATTTAGCCTTAACCAACATAGACCATGCGAGCTCCATGGAATCCGGTGTTCTACCCCCACACCATAAAGAGGTGTCCTACTTGCGTAAGGTAGAACATACATAATAACTTAAAGGTGGATCCACAAGCTAAATACCTATGTGGGAACATAGTTATGGGATAGGGAGATTGCTACTAGAAATTTTGACTACTAACGTGGAGGTTTCCATCTCATGAGACACTGTATTGGGAACCCAACTACTAGCATGAAGGAACCCATATCATACTCCTATCCACTCGGTGCTAAGCATAATTCCCTTTAAAAATCATATTAAGTATTTACTTAAGTTCATGGTCATAAGAGAATGCACTAGGCACTCAAACCAACATAACATCATAATAGCTCACAGATTCCTTAAGTGAGAATGTCCTTTCACTTAAAATCATCAACATGTGAGTAAACCTTTCACAGCGTATTCATAGTGTGTTCATGAGGATAGCCTTTCATTCAACACAACATTACTACTATAGTCATAACATATCATACATAGTCTTAACATATCATACGTAGTCGTATCATATCATACATAGTTATATCATATCGTACATAGTCATGTATAGGGGTATAGGAAAAAAGGATCTTGCATCAATACCACAATATAAACAATAAATAATACCTCAACCTTTCAAGTGGATCATCATGGTCATGTACATTTCATGCATAATAGTATGTAAAGATGCACAAGAGAACTAGCCTTTTAATTGACACCACAAATACCTCATAATCTTATTTATGCATGAAGTGTGTGTATAATTGTCCTTACAATGACACAACAACAACAACATGATCATCATAGATACTTTACCCTCAAAGTATTCATAAACATGCATATACATCTTACATTCAAGGGTCATTGAGTTCACACATCTAGCATTCCATACATGAAACATAGATATAATCATAACTCAAGTAAAACATTCATTCCTTGCATAAACTCATATGCTCATGTTAGAGGTCATGTAGATGAAGTCTTCTCACAATAGGGCCATACACTATTCAACATACATAATGGCTTCCTTCTTGGAGCCTTAACACCTTTAGTTTAGTCATTTTTGCTCTGTACCCTCAATCACTAGGAGTCATCTTGATATTACAAGCCTTACTCTCAAGCCATGCCTCACATGATCACCAAGTATACCTAATTCTCAAGGTAATCTAACCACATGCCTCATTCTTGATCAATTATAGCCATAGGAACATATAAACTCAATCTCAACACTACACAAACATGATCATTCATATACGTCATGATCAAGTCAATTCATGTCTAGAAGATTTACCCTAAATCAATTCAACTCTAGGTGATCTAATCTAAGGCATTACATAAAGAAGTTCATCAATCTTAGAAGGTCACCTCTAACCATCAATTCGCCTCTTTCATGACATAACCCTAGACAATATCAACTCACCATAGAAATCTTAGGTTCATCAAATATACATGTAGAATCATACTTAGATTATGCAATTACATCATAATTAACTCACATCCAATCAATTGGACCAACGTGCAGAACCATCACATAATGTAAAGAAGAATCATAGCTAGGGTTGGGGGTGTCTCATGGATTCTTGAAGGAGTTGAGGTAAAATCATATAAAATCAATCATACATTCATAAAAAACATAATTCAACCTTTAAAAGTAACTTTAAAAGGAATCCATGGAGTTGAGTTGAAACCCTAGCTAATTGGGTTTTCTAGATTTGAGTAGAAAGCTTTTGAAAGGGCTCCTTGGGTGATAGCTTCACAAGGATAAAGAACTCACATACCTTAGGTGTAGAATCCTTCCAAATTTGTATTGAAAATCTCCTTCCTTCAAGCTTTAATTGATATCTTTCTTTGTTCTTTGATGGAGGTTCTAGAGAGAAGATTCTTAGAGGGAAGAGTAGTTGGGTTTGATTTGGGGTCTTGGGTTATAATGATTTAATGACTTAGTTTAGGGTCTTATTAGCTTATATAGGTGATTAATTAACTAATTAACTGACCTACCTTAACCCCTAATTAATTACTTAATTAATTCCCAAACACCTAACTAAAAACTAAAACTCTAAAAACTTACAGCACCTACGCCGCTCCACCTATGGACCGTAGATGGAGCTATTGGACGTCAATCACCTCCGTGGTTTGCACCTGAGGCTTATATTTGCAGGCCTGGTGTAGGCCTTGCCCTACGCCATTGACCTACGGGGCGTGGTGTGATCTACTGGCCATAGATGGCCATCCGTAGGTCACTATATTTTGACAGTTTTATGGACTACTTTTGGTTCATCCTCAAGGATCAATTGGGTGGTCCTAAGGGAGTCGTACCTGGATGTTTAACCCCTATTCTAAGTACGGGACCCATTTTACAAGTTTTAACCCTCATACGACACTCCAAACTCCTACTAAAGGCTCTAGAACTCACCAAATAACGGGGTTTTTCACACCCCGCAAAAGAGAACAGGGTATATTGAAAAATGAAGGAGGAGAAAATCCCCTTATAAAGGGAAAAGCAGAGCCTCCAACAGGAGTCATGGGCAAAGGCAACATACCCACATCTGAAGTTCCGGAGCGTAACTCCGACAGAGATAGAGTGTCTGTTGACTCCAGGCTGCATTATCTGAGCTTGAGGATGACCAGCCCTTACAATCCCGGGTGGCTGAGATCCGTGCTAGATCTCTCCATGACTCAGCTAATGTCTGTTTAGCTTCCACCACAACAGATTCAATGCCATCTCCAGCACCTCATATAGCTGCAGTACCATCAGTGGTTCCTCCTCCATGGCTACTTTACAGACTAAAAGTTGGTGGATTGCAAACTATCCTTGAGGAGAAGTTGTTATCTACAGTGGGACTTGAGGGCAGATACTCCGAGGTGAGGTATACCCTCCATTTCCACCAATTTGAGCAGTTCACCAGGCCCTGAGGCCCCTACATTCCTAGATGGTGTCCGGGAATTTTACTCAGCATATGGTGATCTTGTACCTATGAGCAAGAAGAAGGTCAGTAAGTTTAAATTGGTTAATTAGGTCATGGTCCGGGGTAAAGAAGTCGGGTACAGTTGTGAGTACATTAATACCATAATTGGCAGAGGTCTATGAGCTACAGTAGCATATGAGGTCTTGCCAACTACTCAGTCATTGGATGACTTGAAGGGATGGCTTGCTCCATTGATCTCTGATACCACCTCGAGGTGAATCAAGGTTGGGGTCCCTATAGAGATGAGAGATCAAAGTATTGCTACTTAATTCTGGTTTGGCTTCATTAACAGCTCCATCACGCCATCCCAGAATGAGTCCATCTTGCGCCACCCTAAGGCGGCCTGCCTTGGGTCTATCATATCCCGTAGGAGCATCAACCTGGGACTCTTTATTGAGCAGGAGATGACCATGAGGGACAAGCAGAGGCAAACTTCCCTACCATTCCTGGTCTTGATCACAGAGTTATGACGGCGTGGTGGAGTGCCCCGAGATGATATGAGAGATATTGAGGTTACCCCATCTTTCTCCACTTACATTTGGCGTATAGAGGCCGAGTACACATAAGAGGAGGCTGACGGGAGAAGAATAGTTCTGACAGATACTTCTTCGGAGGTGGATGACCATTCTATACCTGTAGAGGCATCTTTGCCTACTTCGACCTCTAGGGCTTCAGCTAAATCTGCTCTGACTTCTTTTTCTTCACAGACTTCGGGTGCCTCTACCTCTGCCCAGCCCACCAGGATCACTCAGGCTATGATCTTGAAGATGGGGCACCTGGCACATTTGGCCGATATGAGAGCTATCGAATTGGAGGCTTTTGTGCCATGGATGATTGAGGCTACCATTTTAGTTGCACTTACCCCCCTCCCGACTTCCATTGACACTCTCACTGAGAGAGTTGAGGTTTGTGAGAGCAGGCAAGGGGAGACCTCACTGAGAGAGTTGAGGTTTGTGAGAGCAGGCAGGGGGAGACCTCTGAGGTTACGTCTTTGAAAGCTAAAGTTGCGGATCTGAGGAAGGACGTGGATTATCTAAAGTCTACAGACTTCACTTGACTACTGGAGGCCACTGATGATGTTGATGCCCCAGAGACTTCTGATATTCTTTCGGCTACCATCGGAGATGGACATAGGGATGATATAGCAGCTGACAAGTCAAAGGCAGAGACCGACGAATAGCAGATTGATGTGAGAAAGGAGAGCATATATGTAGACCTGCCAGATCTAGAGGAGATGATTGTACAGTCAGTGATCTAGACATCGCTGACAGAGACGACTATGGCCGAGTGGAGCTGGTAGTGTTGTTGATGTTACTAAGGGTGCTGAGACCCAGTTCAGAGCATAACACCGGGCGCTGATGCCCCGACAGATGGAGCAACTTTTTTGACAAGATCCCTTTTTACCTCTCTCTCTGTCTTATTTTTATTTGACTTTTGGATATTTTATTACTTGCATTTGAGGACAAATAGCTTTTATTTTGTGGTGAGGTGAGGGTCACCTTTTTGTGATTACTGTTCTATTTATATATTGGGTTTTTGAGCTATGTATTGTGTTTAGCACTATATATTATGGATGTTTGAGCTTGTGGCTCTTTGTTTTAATTGTAAACGATTTTTGGACCCTTTCGAAAATTTGGTGCCACCTCTTGTTTGTGTTTGATTGTGGTTGTTCTCTTACAAATTTGAGTATTGTTCTTGATCAATATCGATGACTTGAATAGTACTTATAATTGAACAACAATGAAGGTGCGGCGATGATGAGGCCAAATGAAGTTACATAGACAATATGTGAAATTTTTGCATCTCATTGTGACTAGCCAGTTATCAAATTAAGTCTCTTGTGATTAACATTGCATACTAGTGAAAGTGTGCTGTCTTGTTTTACATTGGTGTCAATGCTTTGTGTGATGAGCTTACCGTGAACCATGTGTGATGACACCTAGAATTTGCCCTGTTGGTACGATTGACTAAGTGATGCAATCTCTTGAAATGATCTTAGGCAACTTTGAAGAGTGTGAAATAATTTGACATTATACCTCTTTTGTGGCCTACCTTGTGAGTTTGTGAACTTTGCTTGAACACCTTTTTAGCCTTAACTTTTTCTTGGAAGAAACTTGATGAAATTGTGACCTTTGTTTATCCATTACCCATAATCCTTACGATTTGTGG
Organism: Solanum microdontum; assembly: GCA_036250385.1. Classification (NCBI taxonomy): domain Eukaryota; kingdom Viridiplantae; phylum Streptophyta; class Magnoliopsida; order Solanales; family Solanaceae; genus Solanum; species Solanum microdontum. Next base: position 38,753 of record JAJONQ010121186.1, read on the forward strand.
TTTGTTTGAATAGCCAGCTTAGGCAAAAAGCCTAAGTTGGGGGTGTGGTTAAAAGAGAAGGTAAATCAAGAAATGCAAAGAAGTCCCCTTTGACCCATGATTCTGAGAAAGATCGAACCCCTCCATAAAAACAAAAGAAAAAAAGATTAAAGATTTGAAAAAGAAAAAAAATGAAAAAGTTGTGGAATAAAGTTGTTAAAGTGCAAAGAAAATGGGGTGTCCAAAAGTCAAGCGGAACGCACCATTCAGAGAGGACATGTTGAGGGCATGCATGAAAGATTTTAAGGGAAATTAAGATGACCATATGTCGTTAGTTGAGTTTGCTAATAATAACAGTTATCATTTGAGTATAGACTTGGCGCCCTTTGAGGATCTCTTTGGTAGGAGATGTAGATCTCCTATAGGATGGACTGAAGTGTGGGAAGTTGCTCTCCTAGGTCCGAAATTCGTGCATGAGGCCATTGAGAAGATTCGGGTTATTAGAGAGAAGTTGAGAGCGACCTAAAGCAAGCTAAAGTCCTATGCCGATGTTAGAAAGAGAGATCTTGAATTCGATGTCCATGATTGGGTTTATTTGAAAATCTAGCCCATGAAGGGTGTTATGAGGCTTGAAAAGAAGGGGAAACTTAGCCCTTATTTTGTGGGTCCTTATGAGATTTTGAGGCATGTTGGCAAGGTTTCATATGAGTTAGATTTGCTAAATGAGTTTGCGTTGGTGCATCCGGTGTTCCATGTCTCAATGTTGAAGAAATTTATTGGGGATCCATCAACCATAGTTCCCTTAAATGGTTCAGAGATTAAGGATAATCTTGCTTATGAAGAGGTACCGGTTGAGATTCTATACCGGCAAGTCAAGAGGTTGAGAAACAAGGAAGTTTCCTCCGTGAAGGTATTATGGAGGAATCACATAGTTGAGGGTTCTACTTGGGAGGCCAAGACAGATATGAAGTCTCGATATCCTAATCTTTTTCCTTCTACTCCTATTCAAGCTTGAGTTAAGTAGTTCCTCAAGAGTTTTCTTGTTTAGGAGTCATGTGTGATTTATGTGTTTCCATTATTTCCTTATGTTATGCATGTTTTTAAGAAAGTGTGTTTATATGACTGATTTTCCTCATGTTGTTGTACATTGAGTAAGAGTTGTCTATATGCTTCATGAGATAAATTGATGAACATGCTTAGTTGTCCTTTTTGGAAGCATATTGCATAAATTCTCTTTGAGATTTTGTTGAGTATGCTTTTAGTTTGGATAAGGTAGTTCCTCCTATGAATATGAGATATGTTTAGCTTTCATGCATAATGGGTTGTTAGATGTAGTTTCTACTTCCTTGTGATGCATTGATTATGTTTGAGATAGAGTTGATATTTCCTCCTTTGAATTGTGCATTATTTTGATGTTTTATGCATGATTGGCAGCTAGTCTTGGGTCTTTACTTCCGTAGGGTGTCTAGATCGTCATTCGAGGACGAATGTTCCCGAGGAGGAGATATTGTAACACTCCAGAAACTAGAAGGCTAAACTAGAGCTTAACATGAGGGTTAGAGTTGTATACGTAACTCCCCATACTTAAAAAGAGAGGGTTTTGTGTTAGAACTCCAAGGTACGACTCCCAAAGACCAACCATGGGTCCTTGAGGAGGGCCCTCGAAACTGCCTACAGTAGTGAACCATGGTAGGACCCATGCCACGTGGTGGGTCCACACCCCGTGGGTGAGAGGCCGTAGGTCAAGGCCTAAAACCAAGTCTCTGAACCCCAACCCACCCTTCACCAGCACGGCCCGTGGGTCTAAGCACGGTCCATCAGTGAGGGTCGTGGATGCGGCCTGGGAGTTAGTTTTTGGTAGTTAAGTTTAGGGGCACTTTGGGGTTTTCCAGTTTTAATTAATATTAAGTGATGTCATTTTTAGCCTAAAAGATATCACCTATATAAGGATTTAAATCCACTAAATTAAGTCATTCACCCCATTATTTCTAAAACCCAAATCAATTTCCAAACTTCATCCTCACCGAAAAAAAATTCTCTCTGGAACTTCAAGAAAGAAGTTGGAGCTAGGGTTCAAGGAGCAAGGTTTTCTTCTCAAATTCATTGGGTTTCATTGCTAAGGTATTGTAGCTCTTCATCCATGAATAGAATTCATGCTTGGAGCCCCTTCCAAATCCCAATTTCAAAGATAGAAATCCCCAAAAGCTAGGGTGTGATTCCAAAGCCGTGGGTTCCTTTCAAAAATGATTCCAATGCTTGAATTACTTTATATTATAATTTAATTGATGATTTATTATGTTTTTTATTTTGAAATCCCTATATTTCCCAATTATGATCTTGTGATGTGGGTTTGTGGATGAATGAAGGATATTATGTGATTATGCTTGTAATAATTGGGTTACTTGAATTATGTTAATATCCATGTCTAATGTAGTGAATTCTAGAAGTGGTGATTTTATATGAGCTCTGATCCTTGTTAGGGAAAATTATGATATTATGCATGTTTATGAAGTCTTTGTATATGCTTAAAGAACACTTCGGGAGTGAAGTATCTACGATTATGATCTACTTGTTGTGTTGTTGAAAGGTTATTCTCATATACACACTTATGCATGAATATGATAAGATGTGAAAAGTTTTCTCACAATATGAACATTTACATGTTCAAAGGATTACTCACCTATTGAATCTATATGTAGACAAGGACGGTGAAAAGTTATTCTCATGCATGATCTAATGAGCTATCTTATGAATTATGTTGGATTAAGTGTCAACACATTCATCTATGTATATGAACGTAAGTCAAGACTTAATATGAACTCTGTGGGAATCAATGCTTAGCACCGAATGGATATTGAATATGAGATGGAAGCTTTTACACTAGTTTAGTCCGGCTTCCCAATAGGACTTTTTACACTAGTTGAGTCTGGGTTCCCAAAGTATGTCTCATGTGATAGAAATCTTTTACCTTAGTTGAGTCCGAGTTTCTAGTAGCAATCTTCTTATCCCATAAACTATATGCCCCATAGGTTTGATTAGGTAGTGGATCCACCTAAGTTAAGAGTATGGTCCTACCTTAGGCAAGTAGGACAACCCTTTTTGGTGTGGGTAACACCGGGGGTCCATGTATAACTCACATGGCCTCATGTAGGTTAAGGATTATTCCCACAATAATAAGAACAAGACTATGAATTATGAACTATGGTTACTCAAGAAGCTTTTAAATGAGGTTCCAAGATATTACTGGTAATGAATATGAATATAGGCCTAAAGAGGTTAACTTAGTGTAGGTGAGATTTATGGGGTCTTATTCATGCATTGCAAAAGTATGCTTTGAGATCATTAATCATGCCTATTAGAGAAAACCTTAAACCAACAATGGTTCCGTAATATGGTAGAAAACCTTTCACTATTTAATTGGTGCTTATCACAAAAGCATAATTTATATCATAAAACACCTTTTCATAAATAATGCATTAAATTTTATAAAACATCATTCATAAGTTCATAACTTTCTTCAAAAACTCATATATTCATAAATTCATAGTAAAATTCATGATTAAGACTTCGAGCCATAAAATGGGAAACATGTAACTGAATCAAACTAATCATAAGAAGACTACAACCAATCAATTGAATCATAGCATTGAAGACCCATTGATAATAAGAGTAAAATGTCATATATTTTGATGAAATTGAATTCAGAGAATTGAGATCTTTTGAGACTCAATGGGCGAATGAAACCTATAGATGAATTCCCACCTAATTACCTAGAAATTTTTTAAAACGATTTTCAAAAAAGAGCGATCAACTGAGTACTAGAATTGGAGATTATGGACAAGGGCACTACATAAAACCTCACTATCCCCCAAATATAAAGCTTGGCATACTTCTCTGCTTAAAATGAAGTTTTAATGGGCAGAAAGCAAGCCAATTTTTTCATTCGATCTATAATAACCTAGATTGAATCAAACTGACAACAAGTACGAGGTAAACTCATAATGAAGTCAATATTAAAATCATCCCACTTCTATCTATGGATACTAATTATTTGAGCCAAATCGCCAAGTCTCTGATGCTCAAGTTTAACTTGTTTAAAATTCGGACATTTAGCCACAAATTCCTCAATATCCTTCTTTATCTCATTCAATGAATGAACTTTCCGCAAATCAAGGTACATCTAAGTGGTTCCAGACTGAATAGGACACCGAGAACTATGATCTTCTATCAAAATCTTATTCCTCAAATCATGAACATTCACAACACATAACCGACCTTGATATTAAAGGATTTCATCTACCCTTTCGAAGAAAGCCTCAATGGCTTGAAATCGACTGCTTCAAGTCAACTAACAACAGATCAAGAACTTGATTAACTTTAAGATTTGATACCAAAGATGATTTCAATCCATTATGAAAAAGCACACCACTTTCAATAGAATAAACCAAGAGAATACCAAATCGGGACAACCTATAAACATCACGGACTGACTCCTTTTTCTCATCCTCAACATCAGCAACACTTACCATCGATAGTCGACTACGAGCATCAGCCACCACATTTTTCTTACCGGGATGATAGAGGACCCTCATGTCATAATGATTCAATAACTATATCTATCGTATTTTGCAAAGCTTCAAATACTTTTAGGTGAACACATATTTCAAATTCTTGGGGTTGGTAAACACATCTAAATGAACACCATACAAAAATGCCTGCAAATCTTTAGGGAAAACAGTACCACTTCCAAGTCAAAAATATGAGTCGGAAAATTCTTTTCATGAACCGTCAATTGCCTTGATGCATAGGCGATTATTTTCCCATGCTGAATCAAAACACAATGAAGACCAATCTGTGAAGCATCAGAATAAACTACAAAACCATTCGATCTTTCCATTAATGTTAAATTAGGAGATGAAGTGAGTCTATCCTTGAAATCTTAGGAACTCTTCTCACAAGCTTTCGACAATAGGAGTTTCACCTTTTTTTGAGTCAATGTTGTCAACGGCGAAGCAAAAGAAGAGAATTCTTCCACAAATCTTCTGAAAGAATAGGCCAAACCCAAGAAACTCCATATGCCTAAAGTGGGTAAAGGTCTAGGTCAATTCTTAACTGCCTAAGTTTTCTTCCGATCAACATGAATACCTTTGGAGGCGACAATATGGCCAAGGAAAGCAATATACCTCAACCAAAACTCACATATGCTAAACATAGCATACAATTCCCAATCATTTATTATTTACAGTACAATCCTCAAACGCTCATCCTTATTCCGTAAGTATTAAACTATCATTAATAACCATACTCACAAACATATCAAGATATTCTTTAAAGACCCTATTAATCAACTCCATAAACACCGCCGCGGGATAGTAAAAAAAAATCAGCAAAAACTCATAATTACCATACTGAGTTCGAAAAGCCATCTTCACAATATAATTCTCCTTCACCCCCAATTGGTGATATGATTCATTTTTCCTTGGAATAGAATACTTATTCTTTATGGTAACCTTATTTAATTACCGATAATCAATGTACATTCAGAGGGAACCATATTTCTTTCGAACAAAAAAAACTGGAGCCCCCCCTCGGTGAGATACTTAGTTTAATAAAACCCTTATGCACTAAATTTTTTAACTTTTTAAGTTCTTCTGGGGCTATACGGTAAAGAAGAATAAAAATAGGTTACGTGTCTCTGATAATGCCAATATTCAAGTATATTCCCCTTTCGGGAGGAATACTTGGAAGATCATCAATAACACATCTGAATACTCATTCAAAAACAACTTTGTCCACCATACCTTGAATGAGAAAACTCACCATCACCCATACGATCCCTCTTGGATTCCCTTGCCCCGTCTTTGAGTTTCTCTTCTTTAATTTATTGTATTAGCAAATGAGATATATCAATCTCCTTGATTAGCATAGCGGTTTGACATTATTTGACGACTAAGTCGGATACACCACACACAAACTTATTTATTCTTACCCTTGAGTCGGTAATCATAGTCGGAGAATACTTAGACTATTGAGTAAACTTCAAACCATACTCCTTCACACTCATATTCCCTTGTTGAAGATTTATGAACTCAAACACTTTTACCTCCCTCATTTGAAGAGAAATGAAATAATCAAGAAAATCTCCTTTTAATTTCTCCCAATCACGGGGACCCGCATAAGCTACCCTCTAACTTTTCCATTGTTCAAACCAAACTTGAGAAATACCCTTTGATTTATAAGCGACCAAATTTTCCTTCTCCATGGTAGACAAAACCATAATTCCCACTATATTATGAACCTCATTGATTAACTTTTGTGGATCCTCATCAACCTTGGTACCCTTGAACTCTGGAGGATTCATCCTTGTGAAGTCTTTCTTCTTATCGTTGTCGTACCCACATTTTGGTTCACGGGAGAAACAAATTCTCTATTTTCTTTGGTCGTCATCGCTTGAGCCAATATGTAGATAATGACTTAGAATTTGGCACGATTAACTTGCTCGGCAAAAGGGTCAATTGAAACTTGAGGAACCTCAGACCCGACATTCTCACTCGAATTCCTACTCAAAAAATCTCTTTGAAGGGCCATATCCTGAAAAGCATCGGACAAAATTTAGAAGTAGGATTTTGATAGTGATAAACTCTATGGAACGACTTTAGTGTAATGAAGGAAGTGAAGTTTTCTAACCGATTTGTAGCCTCCTATTCATAATTGTGCAACTTATTCCACTCATGAACAAGATTCTACTTAACATGGCTTGTCACTCATTTCAGGACCTTTTCTAAAACCTTCCACCTTGAATACCAAGATTGTCATGATCCAAAGTATACCCTAAATGTGGCATGGCATAAAAGACTCGGAGAGGCCCTACACAAGCCATTTTACATGCATACAATAAAATATAATAGAGAATAGGAGAATTTAACTAGACAGGCTTATATCATAACTGAATTTGATATAAAAGTAGAAATCTAATCATAGTCTTGATAAGCCAATCAAATACATCATGAGCGGTTGGGACGTAACCCATAAACCACATAGAATTCAAGAAACTAAAGGTATAAAAGAATTTAAACATTGGTGATAAGGGCCTCGGAACATGAGCACTCACCAAGTCTTCTATCTAGAAAGCAATCCACTAACCACGAGCAAGAGTAGGAAGATCGTCGAACCCTACAATTTAAAACAACGTAGGCACAAGTATTCACTAGTAAATGGAATGTACTTATATTGAGAGATATGCATAAAAATGTAAAATATGATCATAAGAGGACATAGGGGGGAAACATGATATGCATGAGCATGATTTAACATATAAAAAACCATTAATGAAAACTTATAAATCAAGAACATGTTTAATGCATCTTAAAATCAAGATGAACTCTTCATAAAACGTTTAAAAGCAACTTAGTTCATTTTGTGTTATATTATGTTTAACTGATAAAATACCATGTGAACTATAACATGGAATGTGATGTAACTCTAACAGTGAAAAGACAGAGTCAGTTTGCCAAGGTATAAATCTATATCATGATTCATATGCTATTTCTGGATCAACTATCTAGGTCATTTAGGATGATACTACAAGGGCATGTAGTTTAAAACTTGAGGTTACTATTACAAACTACCCTATTTGAGCCTATACCTCAAATTTTTCTCAGAGATAAGTTAAATCCCAATAGAATAGTTAATTTCATAAGCATAACCTCATACATGAAAAAACATAACTAAATTACTCATTTTAATGACCCATTAGGTTGTTTTGAGTACTAGAGCTTCTTAACTCATAAAATACTCTTATGATAGATTCTTGATAGGTATTTTGGACTATTCGTAACTGCAATAATAAAATTAATGGGGTAATTTTAATAATTAATTAAGTTTTTGGCTAAAGAAAAGAGCATTAAAATTTGTAGTGGGCTACTTTCATTACTTTTATAATTAGTCATATTTAATAATAAGGGTAATAAATAATATGTAGAAGAGAAAAAATAAAAAGGAGCCTCGTGATTGTCATAAGAAAATCAAGAAACGTCTTAAGGTGACCTTTTACTTTATACCTTATTGTTTATATTAATGGCATGCATAGGCTTTATTCATTAGTGTAATGTTAGGCGTCATTCGCACATATCGTGTGTGTGTGTCCCCTTCTGTAATGCAATACAATTGTGTTATGTAGAATATTTTGTCAGCAATATACATACATACATACATATATATATATATATATATTCGAATTGAGGGGCTAGGTGTATACATGATTGAATTTTGCTACAGCTAATAGAATATGTAATTAAGAACTAAGGACAAGGTCTTGATATCCACAAACTGGATGGATGTTTGTGGTGTTTCTACAATTTGAGTGACATTAATAATTTCTTAGTTAGGATTGTGTACTACGTGCCATAATTAGCATATTGTGACTTACATTTTATTATGATATTATGATCATGTTTCGACATACTGACATAGATAATTAAAGATTATGTGTATTGTATTATATAAAATGCATTAGAGTTATGTTATTTTAAGGAATTAAGACTTACTCTTAGGCTTGAACTTTAGGAATTACCTATTGATTGGGATGGGTTATTGTGCTAGGGTAGATATATATAGTAATATGGATGTATAAAGACTCATTTCCTTATGAATATTGTATACTTGATAGATTGGAAACGTTTGGAGGCATTGAGGAAACGAAAAGCATTGGAGAATCAGCTTGCTTGACTTCGGCTCTTTGGTTGAGATAGGTTATGGTTTATTCTATGTTATAGAATAACTCTTAATAATGATTGATCATAATTGAGTAATATTGTGAAATTTCCTATGTACTTGGTTGTTGTAGATTTGTTAATTCAAGTATTGTTTGTGATTGGTCTAAAATCTTAAGGTCGCGAAATCCATAATTTTGAACTTGTTCTATTAAATTGTTCCTTGAATAAATAAGGCTTTTAAAAATATTGTTAATGAAGTTTACTGTGATGAAAATAATGATGAGTTAACTATGTCATTGGATCAGGTGCCACAAACTGCCGGGATATATTTTGATCTGTTGTCACGAGTTGGCACAATATTATTGAATCGAGTGTCATGTTCTAACAAGGTAAAATTGAAGAAGAACATATTAAAATAACATAATGTACTCAATCTCAAGAATCTAATTCCCAAAAGAGTGTGGTGTGGAGGCATGAGTCCTCACTTTGTCTGTTCTTGATATTATTGGCTGATTACATACTTGTTTTAGTGTTGTGGTCATTTGTTCATGTTGTTTGTTTCTTGCCCTATGTTAAGTTCTATAGATGATTTTATACTATTACTTATTGCATATATATTTGTATTTTGAGTATGCCAATGATATATACTCTGTACATGTAGTCCTATATCAACCCCTACTTGTGTTTTCTTCATTTTCCTTTTGTGTACTGCCAGCTAGTGTACCAGCAACTTTGACTCGCCCTCAGCTCTAATCGGTCTCCTGCACATCAAATTAGAGGTAGATCTATTCATTCTAGCTTGTGTTGGATTCTCTCGATTATGGCATGCTGTCCTTTGTTTTTGAACATACCAATTTATTTGCTTAATTTTGTGTCTTTCATATGGTATTTTCAGAGTAGATATCCTTGATCTGATGACTTTTTGGTTTTGGAGGTAATATGTAATAGACTCAAGTTGATTTTGTTTTCATATTGCTAAAATTTGAACTTCCACATCATGGTTGTATTTCGTATGTTGAACAATTAATATAAGTTGGGGTTTTAATTGGTTGGTTCGTCCACCTAGGTGGTTAAGAGAGGGTTCCTTTTAGCACTCATTTTGGGTCATGACGAACACTCTCTATCAGAGCTTTAGGTTTGGTGATCTCATCACACTAGGAAAAGTGTACTAAAGTTTTGTGGAATGGTACGTGGACACCTACACTTTTCTTCAAGAGGCTATAGGACTTAGGAAATTCATTCCTTTTTCTTTCGTGTTGTTACTTGGATCCAATTCACTGCAATGTTAATGTCTGCTAGGGCCAAAACATGTTCATAGGCAGCAGCTAGAAAATAAAACATCACAACAATAACAAGTAATCATAATTAGTCAATACAAAATCATGACCTGCTTTTCTAGGCTACTAAGTAAGGAGTAGAGTGTCACCGATAGACATTATATCAGAAGGTCGTAGCCAACCTAACAGGACAAGGCTACAGGTCAACTAATTATAATACACTGACCAAAACAAGCTTAGCCAATTAGGAGCATGCCAGAAGAAAAATAATAGCCTTGACATACCTTCTAACCAAAGGCCAAATGGTTTATCTATGAAGCTTGCCCAACAAAAGTAATGCAACAATGTGGAAAGCATCGAGGCTGCAAGAACAAGCTATGACTAATCAATAAGACGCTATTGCCACACTCCTGACCAGCGAAGTCCAAACCACAAAGTGAGGCAAATAACAACAACAATCAGAAGCTAACTTAATGAAATGCATTCCAACACCATCTGAAAGGAGAGACAAGCTCCCGAGGTAGAATAACTAGGTGTATTTCACGTCGTTCAATCTAACAACCATCGTATACGGCTCTTATAAGAATCACACCAACCCCCTAATTACCTCTAGCACTTTAAAACCATCACTAAACCATAATAACAACCAATTTAATAAGAAAAAGGGTTGCTGACAAATTACAAAGGAGAGTTGTCACGACCCGAGTCTAGGCCCCAGATGTGACATGGCGTACTCGACCGCGAAGGGGTCTTATACAAGCCTTATAGCATTTATTCATCGCTTAGGTAATAAAAATAGTGCGCAAGTAAAACTTTTCTTAATAAAACCAACAATCAAAAATTCATTTTTAAAGCAGTGGAATACTAAAGTCTCACATGGCCATCTTAAGACAAAACTTAACAAGATAGGATCACAACCCTTTTACCAACGAAATCTTAACAATAGTCTTAAAACATAAAAGAACTAGATACATTAAAAGTCCTTGTCCTCGATCTATGAGAACATACCAAAAGATTTCTTGGAAGAAGTCTAGATCAAGCTCCAACTACAGAGATACTTAATTACCGCAACCTACACTTGTAGTAAAAATAAAAGAATATGGGTTAGCACACAAAAATGTACTAAGTATGATGACCATGCAAAAATATGCTTAAAAGGACATTTTTGTTGGAAAGTCATGCCAATATACCATTTTGATAAAACTTCATGAATATTTATATAAGAGGCATAATATAAGTCACAACCAACATACAAGTCACATTTTCACATTTGAACAATATCACATATACATATATACCTTTACCTTGACCTTACCCTCCACCTCAAGTAACCTTCATGCTACACCTTGTGCAATGTATGGATAGCGTCCTATACCGCCATCCACACCAAGGTGCCACATTCGGATCATCAAAAGTGAACTTACCATTCATCTTCTGCACCTTTTCACAATAAATCATATAAGAACCATAAACATCACATTATCGAATTAAGACCAACATCTAAAACAACTCTAAGTCATTCTTGTGAAATTTTCAAGTAGCATCCCATACTACTACTTACACTAAGTACTCCTTTGAAGTCACCATAGACAAGGCACATTAATTTACAATAGTCAAGACAAGGAAGTAACTCATAACACAATCCAAGTATAGTATGCATCATCTACATCAAAACATATAAGAGAAAACATTCTTCATTAACTTCATTACAAGAGCCCATTCATTTATTAACTTTATCATGAACACACCATGACCTCTCTCAAATGCCTACTTGTGCAATGCATAGAGGGCGTCCCATTCCACCACCCACAAGTAGTACATACTTAAGAAACCATAATTCATTAACATTATTGTGGGGGTAAGCCTTAACGGACATAGACCATGTGAGCTTGAAATGAAATCCCGGAGTTACCCTCACCGGATAAAGGGATTCCTACTTGCCTATGGTAGGACCATCGTTTGTTTAGCCTTAAGTGGATCCACTAGCTAGACCTATGTGGGAACATATTTTAAGGGATAGGGAGATTGCTACTAGATGCCCCGCCGCTACTCAGATGAGCATCCATCTCCAGAGATTGCTACTAGGTTCCCCACCTCAACTCAGATGAACGCCCATCCCAATCCATATCCACTCGCTGCTCAGCATTATTCCCTACGAAGTACATTACATTATTTACATTAGTTTGCTATGGGATAAGGGATTGCTACTAGATACCCCGCCTCAACTCAAATGAGCATCCATCCCGAAACCAACATTCATTCATTCATTGGAAAGATCATAGATCAAAGATGAGAATAGCCTTTCACCTGTGAATCTCTTATTATGAGAAATCCCTTTCACAACAAGCCTTTTCATTCATTAGAGTACAATTGAGAAACAAACATTCATAACATTTTCATTAAACTCATTCATTCGTTCATTCATGTGTGTGTGTGAATAGACTTTCAAATAATCACCATTATTTACAGGTGTTAATAGAGAGATCACATTCAATCCTAACACAAATTAGCTTGTAATCATGATCTTCATTCACTCATTTAGATCACACACATGCTTCACTTCACATTCATATATAAAACAACATGATAATACTTCAATTCCTCACATTATGCCTTCAAGGCCATGATCACAATGTACATAGTAAGTAAACACCTCCACCATTCAAGTGGATCAACATCTAATTCACCATTGAAGAAACAAATCATAACTTGCCCCTTCAAGGCCATGCTCACAAGTCATCAATTCATCATCAATCTACTATACTTAATCATAAACAAGAATACCATCCAATAACCCAAAGCAATTTAGACATATTCCAATCATAAGATTCCATAAACAACAAACCCACTTCATAATGACACAATTTTGGAGTTGAGAGAAATCATGAGTTCATAGAGTAAAAATCATCTTAAATCATCAATTAAACATTAATATAATCATAGTTCGTCATTAGAAACCTTTTGAAAACATTTGATGAAAGAACCCATGAGATTGAGTAAAACCCTAAGTTTTTCATGAAGTTGAAATCTTTGAAATCTATTTGGAATTGACTCTAGGGATGGAAGATATCCCTAGATGACGGATCACCATACCTTTGCTAAGATTCCCTAAGAGATTTGATGAGGAAACCACCTTGAATCAAAACCCTAGCTCCAAGTTCTTGACCTTCTTCAATGGAGGACTGTAGAGAGAGAAATATTTGAGAGGAGGTGGGTTTCTTTTTAATTTTAATTGGAAAGACTTAAATGAAAGAATTTAGGTCTAAAAGGGTTTTATAGTTTCTAGGAAAGGCATATAATAATAGGGACTCAACTTAGCAAAAGAATTAGGGACCCACAAATTTAAATCTTAAAAGTTTGCACTAAACCCGTCTAAGCACTCCCTTTGGAACCTTGGGCTCGCCAATTGCACTAGGCTCCTCGCCAAGTGCACCCTTGGTTCACCCTTTGTTCCAGTTACCTCACTCAAAGGGCTGGTCATTGGGCGAAGGAGAGATGCCAAAGGGCGACACAACAACCAGGTTGGCGAGCAACCATTTAGCTCGCCCTTTGGTCCAACATCTTGGACAAATGGGCAGTAAACTAGGCGATGGAGGGGGAGCAATGGGCGATCCGCCAACCAGTATGGTGAGCTTCAACTTAGCTCGCCCATTGTTCCAGAACTAAGGCTAAGAGGGCTGTTCCTTAGGCGATCAAAAGGGGCATAAGGGCGACTCGCCCAACCCTTTGGCCGATCAAGCAGCCCATCGCCAAAAGGCTCCATGAAGTAACAAGGTTTCCACCACCCTATCTTGCTAGTCTAGGTCCTAGCTTGCACCCTAGGATCCTTCCTCAGCCCATTTAAGTTCTAAAGCAGCCTAGACACCAACTCAAAGACATACTAACCCAAACGGCAAGGCTCTAGTTCATCCTATCATTTTCCAAGTCGTTACATTATCCCCCACTTCGGAACATGTGTCCTCGAATGACACTTAAAACATTTAAAGGGAAAAACGACTCACGACTAGCAACCCATCAATCATGCATGCAACATCAATATAAATGCATAAGCATAGGAGGAAATATCAACTCCATATCGACAAGCTCAATACAGAACAAGAAAGTAGGAACTACATCTATAAACTCATTATGCATCAAAACTTTAACATTCTTCATTTTCATTGGAGGAACTTCCTTCTCCAAATCACATCATTCTCCTCACAACATCATTAGGCACAATATGAAAGTTTCTCATAAAAGCACATTATGCAACTTTTCAGTAAGGCACATTTAGGCATGTTCAACGAGTCAACTCATGAAATAATTAAGCAACTCATTATAGATGCATATCAACATGACGAACACATTTATTAAATCTCATTTTCTCATCTAACAAGAATTCGAAATAGAACATGCATAACATAAGGAGACCATGGAAACTCATTCTCACAAAAGACTCCAGAACATGCAACAAGCTATAAGGAACTCTTGGTCTCAAGCTCGAGAAAGAATAGAAGGAAAGAGGTAAGGATATCAACACTCTAAACAACCTTACTATTCAAAACACCATCACCCACATACGATAAAACCCAACTAAGGCTAACACGAAAACAACATAAGGACCTCATCAAACAACAAGGATCTATAACTTACAGGTACCTTTGTCTGGATTAGCTCCTTTGTCCTTGTTTGCTTGAAGAACATAGAAATGATTCTTCCTTGGTGCATTAGGATCCGGGCCCTTGAGAGAAGCTTGTTTGGCCTCTCTCCTTTTTGCCGAAATTGTTGGGCAATCTCTCATCTTATGACCCTTCTTTTCACACCCAAAGCACCCATCCGTGCTGGCAAGGCACTTACCCAAATGTTGCTTTCCACACTTGTCACATCTAGGCCTCTCACAAGAAAAACCACTTCCATTTCCTCCTTGGGAATTAGGATTAGACACCCTATCATTGTTGACCATTGGGGACTCTTGGTTGTAGAACCTCTTTTTAGACCTTGGTTGATTTTGTTCCTCGGGTCTAGCCATTTTTGCCTCTCTATTCTTTTTCCTAAGCCTTAACTCCTCAACTTGTTGAGCATGTTCCATCAACAAGTTGTCATGGAGTATTGCTGCTCAGCACTCTTCTTCAATAGCATCTGACACAGCGGTGACAAAGTGACTCATCTCATCCCTCGGGTCAGAAACTAAAGAGGGGGCATATTTGGACAACTTAGTGAATTTCAAGGAGTATTCTTGGACACTCATACCTCTTTGGCGAAGATTGATGAACTCCTCAACTTTGGCTTCCCTCTTCTCATGGGGAAAGAACCTATCAAGGAAGGTCTTCTTGAGTACTTTCCAACTTATGGGACCCGCCCTTAAAGGCCTATTGTCTTTCCATTGCATGTACCACACTTGGTCCACATCTTTCAATTGATACCCGACTAACTCGGCTATCTCAATAGCAGTGACCCCTATAGCCTCCACTATCTTATAGATCTCCTCTAAAAACTCTTGTGGGTTTTCATTCATTTTGGAATCCAAGAAGATAGGAGGGTTCATCCTAGTGAAATCTCTTAACCGTGATGCCATGGTACTCACATTGGGCTCTACTTGGGGCCTAACGTCTCGATTGGCTTGGGCCGTTAAGGCTTGAGTTTGAGTGGTGACGGTTTGAGTTTGAACCATCATGAGTTGGGTCAGAGTTTGGAAGGCCACCTTTATCTCCACATTAGACATGACCCCTTCATCATTAGGAGCTTGAGGGCCTTGAGGAGCTAGAGGGGGAACCTCCTCATTCACATTTTCCTCTTGTGCCCTCCTTGCATTAGGCCTTCATGTATTCATATCTTATAAACACAAGATAAGGGTTGGGAAAAGGGCACTTATAGAACCGCACTCTAAGGCATATCTACAAGAATATGAAAGAAGGGTAACTTTCTATCGTCCTATAGCTTCTCGTTCATAGATGTGTCGCGACTCACACCAATGGAAAAGACTCTACTAGACGTGACTTGTGAGACATCAACCCTAAAACCATTCCCAAAACCTTTTGCTCTGATACCATGTTTTTCATGACCAGAGTATAGGCCCCGGATGCAACACGACGTACTCGACCTCGAAGGGGTCTTATACAAACCTCATAGCATTCATTCATCGCTTAGGCAATAAAAACAATGCGGAATTAAAACTTTTCTTAAGAAAACCAACAATCAAAAATCATTTATAAAGCAGCGGAATACTAAAGTCTCACATGGCCATCTTAAGACAAATTTAACAACATCAGGTCACGACCCTTTTACAAACGAAGTCTTAACAATAGTCTTAAAACATAAAGGAACTAGACACATTAAAAGTCATTGTCCTCGATCTATGAGGGCATACCAAAAGATATCTTGGAAGAAGTCTAGTTGAAGCTCCGACTATAGACTCAATTACCGCAACCTACACTTGTAGTAAAAATAAAAGAATATGGGTTAGCACACAAAAATGTACTAAGTATGATGACCATGCAAAAACATGCTTAAAAGGACATTTTTGTTGGAAAGTCATGCTAGTATGCCATTTTGATAAAACCTCATGAATATTGATATAAGAGGCATAATATAAGTCACAACCAACATACAAGTCACATTTTCACATTTGAACAATAGCACATATACATATATGCCTTTACCTTTACCTTTAGCCTCCACCTCAAGCAACCTACATGCTACGCCTTGTGCAATGTATGAATAGCTTCCCATACCTCCATCCACACCAAGGAGCGATATTAAGATCACCAAAAGTGAACTTACCATTCGTCTTCTCCGCCTTTTCACAATAAAGCATATAAGAACCATACACAACACATTATCACATTAAGACCAACATATAAAACAACTCTAAATCATACTTGTGAAATGTGCAAGTAGCATTCGATACTACTACTTACACTAAGTACTCCTTTGAAGTCACCATAGACAAGGCACATTCATTTACAATAGTCATGACAAGGAAGTAACTCATAATACAATGTAAGTATAGCATGCATCATCTACATCAAAGCATATAAGAGACAAAATTCTTCATTAGCTTCATTACAAGAGCCCATTCATTTATTAACATTATAAGGAACACACCATGACCTCTCTCAAATGCCTACTTGTGCAATGCATAGATGGCGTCCTATTCCACCACCCACACAAAGTAGTATGTCCTTAAGAAACCATAGTTCATTAACATTATTGTGGGGGTAAGCCTTAACCGACATAGATCACGTCAGCTTGACATAGAATCCTGGTGTCACCCTCACCGGATAAAGGGATTCCTACTTGCCATAGGTAGGACCATCGTTTGTTTAGCCTTAAGTGGATCCACTAGATAGACCTATGTGGGCACATAGTTTAAGGGATAGGGAGATTGCTACTAGATTTTGGACCTCAACTCAGATGAGCATCCATCTCAAGAGATTGCTACTAGGTGCCCCACCTCAACTCAGATGAACACCCATCCCAATCCATATCCACTCGGTGCTCAGCATTTTTCCCCACGGAGTACATTACATTATTCACATTAGTTTGTTATGGGATAAACGATTGCTACTTGATACCCCACCTCAACTCAGATGAGCATCAATCCCAAACCCAACATTCATTCATTCATTGGAAAGCTCATAGAATCAAAGATAAGAATAGCGTTTCACCTATGAATCCCCTTATTGTGAGAAAGTCCTTTTACAACAAGTCTTTTCATCCATTAGAGAACAATTGAGAAATAGCCTTTGAATAGACTCCACATTCATAACATTTTAATTAAAGTTATTCGTTCGTTCGTTCATGTGTGTGTGTGACTATCAGAATAGCCTTTCACATAACCACCATCATTTACAAGTGTTAATAGAGTGATAACATTCAATCCTAACACAAATTAGCTTTAACCATGATCATCATCCACTCATTTAGATGACACACATGCTTCACTTCGCATTCATATATATAACAACATGATAATACTGCAATTCCTCATATTATGCCTTCAAGGTCATGATCACAATGTACATAGTAAGTAAACACCTCCACCATTCAAGTGGATCAACATCTAATTCACCATTCAAGAAATAAATCATAACTTCCCCTTCAAGACCATACTCATAAGTCTTCAATTCATCATCAATCTACCATACTTAAGCATAAACAAGAATACCATCCAATAACCCAAAGCAATTTAGACATATTCCAATTAGAAGCTTACATAAACAATAAACCCACTTCATGATGACACAATTTAGGAGTTGAAAGAAATCATGGGTTCATTGAGTATAAATCATCTTAAATCATCAATTAAGCATTAATATAATGATAGTTCGTCATTAAAAACCTTTTGAAAACATTTTATGAAAGAACCCATGAAATTGAGTAAAACCCTAAGTTTTTCATGAACTTGAAATGTTTGAAATCTATTTGGAATTTACAATAGGGATGGAAGTTATCTCTGGATGAAGGATCATTATACCTTTCCTAAGATTCTCCAAGAGATTTGATGAATAAACCACCTAGAATCAAAACCCTAGCTCCAAGTTCTTGACCTTCTTCAATGGAGGATTGTAAAGAGAGAAATATTTGAGAGGAGGTGGGTTTCTTCTTAATTTTAATTGGAGAGACTTAAATGAAATAATTTAGGTCTAAAAGGGTTTTATAGTTACTAGGAAATGCATAGAATAATAGAGACTCAACTTAGGAAAAGAATTAAGGACCCACAATGTTTAAACTTAAAAGTTTGCACTAAACCCGTCTAAGCTCACCCTTTGGAAACTTGGGCTTGCCAAGTGCACTAGACCACTCGCCAAGTGCACCATTGGCTTGCCCTTTGTTCCAGTGAGCTCACTCAAAGGGCTGGTCATTGGGTGAAGGAGAGGTGCCAAAGGGCGACATGCCATCTAGGTTGGCGAGCAATCATTTAGCTCGCCCTTTGGTCCAGCATCTTGTCCAAATGGGCAGTAAACTAGGCGATGGAGGGGGAGCAATGGGCGATCCACTAACCAGCTTGGCGAGCTTCAACGTCTCTCACCCATTGTTCTAGATTAAGGCTAAGAGGGCAGTTCTTTAGGCGATCAAAAGGGCATAAGGACGACTTGCCCAACCCTTTGGGCGATCAAGCAGCCCATCGCCAAAAGGCTCCATGAAGTAACAAGGTTTCCACCACCCTATATTTCTAGTGTAGGTCCTAGCTTGCACCCTATCTATGTCAATTGATTATGAATTGTTGAGCATTGATCCATTGTGGTCATGGCTTGGAGGATTGATAAGTTGACCTAACTTCTAGTCTATAGTATGAGAATTGATGTTGTGTGGTTTGGTCCACTTATGGTGGCAGTGTTTACTTCTTGTCTATCTATGCATGTTGAGATCATGGCCTTGAAGGCAATAGATGTGAAGTGAATTGATGATTATGATGCATATGTTTATGAAGTTGTGCTATG